>SKCR01048034.1:0-38574 GCA_019454045.1 Zanthoxylum bungeanum | reverse complement strand
TGCGCATCACGTCACACGTACAAGACTAGGACCAATCATATCAACCAAGTATGCCGATTGATGAACACATCTCACATCCAATCCGAACACACGTCAACCGGCGCGGCAAAGTATCGTGGAAAATGGGGCTTTTAGCCCCTCCCCATAGGGGATCTCACATCACACTTACTAAGCCCATGCGCTCGATTGACTTATATACGAAAAATAAAGATAATAATATCAAACTAAGTATGCTCGATTGAACGTATCTTGCGTCCAACCGAACATACATCAACGGCGCGGCGAAGTAGTGTCACGAAGGTGGCCTTTTCGGCTCTTTGTCTCACAAATGGAGGACCTTTGGACTAACTCACTAAGCCCATGCGCTTGGTTGAATCATACAAAAATAAACAATATATTGAATTCAAGAGAAAACTAAATAAACAAAAAGCAACACAACGAAAAGAGAGATGGTGCCGTTTACTCAAGCGGTACGTGGAGTTGTGGCCCGAGTACAGATCATATTACCGTCCATTCGGAATCGGCTATGAAATTTATGTCCGGGTTTCCATCCGATATACCGCGAGAGTTGACACATCTCTCATTCATCTAATGCCCACACATATTACATCTCATAATTCATGCATATTTATATACTCAAAAATCACAACACACATTTCAACATTACAATCATACAAGAAATACTTAATAAATAATGCGGAAAAGGAAAACAAGTGTGAAAGATACCCTCAGGTCTAACCTTTTAAGCCGTCTCTCGGACTCACGTTCCACGAAGATCGAAAAAGGGTAGGGGTAAGCTCCGCAACTTTTCTGGTCCGCTGGTTCAACGTCCTAGCTCACTGCTTCGCTGCTTTGCTTATTGTTCGAACTCCGTTTTGCTCCTATTCGGCTCCTGTTTGCTGCTCACTGCACGGGCTACATGTTTCAATGTTTTCAAAGAACTATTCCAAGTTGTGTGGGTTCTTAGTGCAATTAAAAGTGATTATTTTTAAGATTATCTATGTAGTTTTCTAAGTTACTGTTTTTTAAAGATTTGGGCTGCTGTTAAGGTGATTGTTTCGGCTACAGGGGGAGGTGGCTTGTGGTGGTTTCTTTGTTTTCTTGCTTGTGTATGTGTGAAGTGTTTTCTCTTTTTGCTTGTTTGGTCTTGGGTGTGTAGAGAGAGTCTAGAGAGATTTTGAGAGAGTTTGGGTATGAATTCTATGTTGTCTGAAGGAGACAAAGGCTTTGGTGAGGGGTTGTTTATATAGAGAATGGCTAGGGTTGACAAGGGAAGGGATCTGTTTCCAAATTAGGAGAGGTGAGAAAGGCATACACAAGATTGAGGGGGGACAAGATATTTTACTTTAGGAAGTTGCAATATTTAATTGTGTTGGTTTAGGAATACAAATATTTTATATTGGTAAGTATCTTATTAGATTAGGAAGTCAAATATATGATTGGCTTTAATGGTTAAGATTGATTTTAATTAGGCTATCTTCTTTTTAGTTTAGTATGTGATTTGTTTAATTTAGGCATGATTTTAGTTTAAGGTTGGTAATTGTTTATTTTAATTGGTAAATGGTTTAAATATTTTATTTAATGTTTAATATTTAATTTAATATTTAATTACTTAATTTGGGATGTGTTTTATGGGCTTTGGGGAGCTAAATGGGCTGGGTGTGAGGCTAGCAGCAAAACCAGAATTACCGACACCGTTCGAACGCTCCATCGAACGCTACACGAACGCCCGCAATCTGTTTCCCGTTCGAACGAAGTAACAAACGCAGCACCAACGAAGACAGTGAGCTTGCTTATTCCGAATTTCCCCTTCCGATATCCGTTTCCCGCGGCATCCGTGACTCAAAAGGTAGTTGTCTCCAAATAAGACTCCTCATCGGGTTTCACATGCGAAAATGCAATGCCTACAACTACATAATTAAATCCAATTCAATTTGTATTTAATACTAATTCGCTATTTAATTCCAAATTAAATACTACACTTTATTAATAAACCTTTACGATTTAAATTTCAAATTTAATCGTTACGGGTCTCAAAGCCCGATTAACGTCCAACGTTAATTTAATTAAAGTCCAATGCGCTTTTAATTAATTTCTTAAGGCGTGGACTTTTGGTCAACTCAGGTCAAACCCAATAACCAAAGTCCAATCCGGGAATAACCCAATAAGCCTAAAATCAATTTAGGCCCATTAGGCCCAATTAAATTTATTAAGGTTCATTAGTCGCATTTGGGCTTTATGGAAGCGGTTTGGGCCCAATTGGATCCAACCAATTTAGCCTAAACCCAACTTAGTACAACCAAGCCCAATAAGCCCATTAACAACATTTCAAGCCCAATTTCCAAAAATTAGCCCAATTTCACAAAATAATTACATAAAGTGTATGGCATAACTAATTACCCAAATCAATATTTCCGAAACACCAAATTAGCCTAATTAATCATGCTTATCATCATTAAATCATGTCCAACACAATTTAACAAAAATCAAACCCAATTCATGCTTCATTTTGTCTCGGTAATTTGGGATTTATTTGTTCGATTCCGAATTCAATCGAATTAAATCCAATTCAACATTACCCAATTGATTTCCAACACATCCAATGATCAAAAAATCAAAAATTCCAAGACATTAGGGCTTAGTATCCATTCGGCCAAGCTAAGGATTTTGGGGAAAAAATGTTCCAAACAATTTTTTTATCAAATTGATCCAATCAATCTTCAATTAAACATGTATTAAGCATACTCAAACATCCAATTTAATCAAATCATGCTCAAATACTTTTTACCCAATTTTAAGCCCTAAATCATATTTCATGCTTTTACTCCACTCTGATACCATTGTTGGAGTTCTACGGTCCCGAGGATCGAATAATCAAGCATAAAACAACATGTGAATACATTCGAGGAAGTCACAGAATACTTACATCGATCGGTTGAGCGACGCGGTGGACAACAAAAACTTTTTCTGCCTCCTCCAAGGCTCGACAGTGGGCTGCTTCTGTCCTCCATGATTCAGCCATCTTCAAGAATCCAAGCTCCAAGCTTTGTCATGAAATCCCAAGCACATGGGTGGGTTTCCCTATCACCTTCGCATGTCTCTTTGAGTGCTAGCTCTTGATGTTTTTGCCACAAAAATCATCACACTTTGCTTCCATTTTTCCTCCTTGGCTCTAGGCAAACCAGAAGAAAAATGGCCCTTCCATGGGCGTGAGAGAGATGAAGATTTGTGAGAGAGAGAGAGAGTTGTGTATATCCTAATGGATTTCCAAAATTAATTAAACATATACCACTTTTTGATTTTCAAAAAGTCAAGCCTTAAATGCTTGCCAACTACCACCATCAATCCATCAATCAATCAAATCATGTGACAAGTTATCACATCACTCAAATTGACTAATGATTTGACGCTTGATGCGACTAATGATTTGACTCTTGATTTGACTTGCGTGCCGCACTCGAATTCGAAATGCGAATGCGCTCGCAAATAATTTCGGGCTCGAGTTCGCTAATTCCAAATTAACGAATTTTCTGTTGCGACGTAATTAAATGATTATGCCTAGCGAAATCAATATTCACGTCGCTAACGAATTAATTCTAAATTAACTCGTTTGAACGAATTAAAATATAATTTTAATTCCACGTCAAAATCCAATTTCGTTTAATATATCGAATATATTAATTTTATCGATTAATTCCAAATTAATCATTTTCTCTCTTTAAATGATATTTTATCGCAGATAAAACATCTCCGCAATTAGTCCCAGATTAATTTTCTCTCTCATCTAATTAATCCCAGATTAATAAAGTGCGAGACATATGTCATCGTTGAATCTTCAGGAAGCGACCCATGAGATCCCCGGATTTGTTGGTAGTAAATTCGGTTGTCGGACTATCCGAACACGTAAGTACCTAGTATTATGTTTGTACTGATTTATAAGACAAGGTTGGCTTCTAGCAAAGCGCCATGCCTAGCCAATTCTCCAGAAACATGCTTACAGGAATAAGCGATCTATATCAGGCGTAGTATACGTAGTATTGCGTATTTCAATCCAGTATCGAATGATCACATGCAAGGCCTGGGGCTGGTACAGTGTCTACCCCGTACGAACATATATCGGATTACGAGCAACTAGTCTCTTTAATATCGGATAATCATGACCAAGTCATATTATCCTGATGGTTGCAACCCTTTAGAGAACCAGTTTTGTATCCCTACGCGATCATCATCTCCATATGACTGGAGTGATACTTTCGTCTTGACATCACACCCAACACACTACGATTCTCAATATACCCAGTAGAGGCGTACACAGAACCTGTTAAAGCCCTGGACGACCAAAACCAAAGTATATTGATTGTCGCAAATATTAGCGGTGCAAGTCTCAGGTTAAGACCAAATACACCTACCCTGATTTCGGACTTCCATAGACACATAGTCATAATACCAATGGAATTCCGAGGGGGTCTATCCAGAGCGAAGCTGTTTCCCGTACCATCGGTAAAACACAACCTCTTATTACACTTGCGTGAGTATCCTATACCCAAATATATGAGAACTATGCCGTTATGCCCTCACAACGCGCACAAGTGTAATACTAGTCTTTTACGCATAGACACATAGTCATAATACCAATGGAATATGGATTGTTCCCAAGTCTGTTGAAATTATTGACATAATTCACCGTCTCTTCAAGTTGGTTTGGTTCTGGTTCTCCTCCATATGGTGAACTTGTGGATCCACCATTAACTTTCATGTTAAGAGTTTCTAGATTTTTGCAAATCACATCCAGCTTGGAATTCAGTACTGTGTTGGCTTTAACTTCATAAATTCCTGCAATTCTTTGGATCATGCTCATTTCTGTTTTCCATAAAGAATTGTTGTTGGCCATTTCTTCAATTAAGTCCCATGCCTGATCTTCTCCTTTTGCCATCAAAGCTCCTCCAGCAGCAGCATCAATTGTGGTTCTCATTATTCCAGAAAGTCCATTGTAGAAGGTTTGGACTTGTAGCCGCTTTGCGATCTCATGATGAGGACATTTCCGGATTAAATCTTTGAATCTTTCCCAAGCTTCACAAAGGGATTCTGAATCTTGTTGCACGAATGATGTGATGTCATTCCTCAACTTTGCAGTTCTGGCTGGTGGAAAGTACTTTGCAAGGAATTTGGTGGCTAGAGTGTTCCAAGTTGTGATGGAACCTGCTGGTAACGAATGTAGCCAAGCTTTAGCTCTGTCTTTCAGAGAATATGGAAAAACTCGCAGTCTCATTACTTCTTCAGCTGCTCGGTTGTAATTGAAAGTATCGCAAACTTTCAGGAAGTTGCTGATGTGGGTATTAGGATCTTCAGTTGCATTTCCCCCAAACTGTACTGACTGCGAATCATCTGGATGCATGTTTTGATGTCACCCGCATTTGCTGGTAAGGGAGGAAGTATAATACAAGAAATGAGTCTGTCAACCTCCGGAATGGTTCTGTATCGAATGGGAATCGGTGGTGCAACGTTCAAAGGTTCAGGTTCCATGTTAATGATTACTTCTTGGCCTTCTCGCCTTTCCTTTCTCAATTGTCTGATGGTTCTTTCAATCTCTAGGTCAAGCGGTCGGAGTTCAAAGCTTCTAGTTCGTCTCATGTAGTTTCTGAGAACCTGAAACACAAGAAAACAAAAACAATAACTAAAAATAAATTAGATACAAGTAACATATCTAACCCCAAAACTAATAGTGAAAGATAAATAAGTCCCCGGAAACGGCGCCAAAAACTTGACCGGTGCTTACACACGCGTATAACGCAAGCGCACGTATCGTTCAAGTAGTATAAAAAGTATCGATCCCACGAGGACTTAATACCTAATCTATTAATTTTATGAGGTCAAATGATTACTAGTATCTAACAAGTTGATTGATTGTTGATTGAAATAGTGATGATTTTGAATTTAAAAACAAGTAAATAAAATTGCATGAAAGTAGGTTTAAGAAAATTCAATATTATGAAACTATCTAGGGTTGTGAATCTTTCTAATATCCTTTAAAAGATGAAGCGGTTATTTCATGTTTGTGTAATAAATAGATTTACTAACCTGGAACATTAAATTATGTGAAAGCCTATGTCGATGGTCAGACGCAAATACCCAGTATAACCTAATTGAACCATATGTCTATGTCAACCAAATTACATGGATTCATTAAGTTTAAGTTCCAATTATGGCTACCTCCGCCCGACAGGTATATATCTATCCTGTAAGGAAATCTATTAAAGGGTTAATCTATCCTCAAGGAAGATCGTGGGCTATTAAGTCTAAGGCTGAAACCTAAAATTCATTTGTCAAGTTTATTTTAGATTTACCAGATCAATCTTAATAATGGCCAATTAACAAGACGCATTAAGCTTAAGACTTAATGAGTAAACTTTAAATTACCCAAACTATAAAATAACCTCTTATAAACCGGTGATATTAGAATTCATCACAACCCCAGATAACTAACTTAGTTACAACACATAACTAGGGCTAGTAAAAACTTAAAAGTAAAAGACATAAAGTAAAAATGCTCAAAAGTAATTGCGGTAAAGTAAAAGCTGAAAAGTAAATTACAATAAAATAAAATGCTAAGGTAAAAGGATCAACTTTTACTACTACTAATTTAGATATCTCCCTTAATATAATATATTAACTTGTGATTATTTTACCAACCAGCCATATAGGCGGTAACCTGATTAAAAAAAATTAAGTCCAACCATCCATAAAGGCGAAACCAAAATAAACCTGCCATATAGGCGGTAAGAAAATTTAATACCAACTGACCAATCTGGCGGTATCTGATGGGTGGTAATTATATCACTATTTCCCACTCATTTAACCTAATATTTTGTATAGTTTCTTGAGTATTGTGAATATTTTGATGTGTTTTGTGTTATTTTATAGATAAATAAAGTTTCAGGACACTCTGGAGGTGATTTGGGCCAAAACAGTGAAAATTGGAAAAAATGGCATTTTTGTAATTTGGCCGCGTCGCGACGCACAAGCCTTCTGCGTCACGACACCTAACATGCACCGAATAGTGCTAACGTGCGTCGGGCCCATGACCGGCGTAATCACACACGTATAACGCAAGCGCACGTATCGTTCAAGTAGTATAAAAAGTATCGATCCCACAAGGACTTAAAACCTTTTTGTTATTAATTTATGGGGCCAACTGATTACCAGTATCTAACAGGTTGTTTGATTGATTGATTTGAAATGACGATGATTCTAAATTTAAAACAAGTAAATAAAATTGCTTAAAAGTAAGTTGAGAAAAATCCAAATTTATAAAAACTATCCAGGGTTGTGATTAATTCCAATATTATTTAGAAGATGAAGTGGTTATCTTAAAGTTGGGTAATATATTGATTTATTAACCTGGAACACTAATTTATGTAAAAGCTTCTTCCGATGGTCAATTTCAAATACCTAGTATAATCCAATTGAACCATATGTCTATGTCAACCAAATTACCTAGATTCATTAAGATTAAGTTCCAATTATGGCTACCCCCGCCCGACAGGTATATTCCTATCCTGTAAGGAAATCTATTAAAAGGGTTATCTATCCTCAAGGAAGATCGTGGGTTATTGAGTCTAAGGTCTTAAACTTAAAATCCCTATGTCTAGTTCATTTTAAGTTTACCTAATCAATTTTATTAATGGCCAGTTAATAAAAAGCATTAAGATTAAGACTCAATAAATAAATCTTTAAATTACCCAACCTATAATCTAACCCCTTATAAACCGGTTATATTGAAATTCATCACAACCCTAGATACTAACTTAGTTACAATACATAGCTATGGCTAATGAAAACTTAAAAGACATAAAATAAAATGCTAAAAAGTAACTGCGAGAAAGTAAAGGCGGGAAAGTAAATGAAAATAAACTGCCAAGATAAAAGGAATTACTTTTACTAATTACTAACTTAGATATCTCCCTTAGTATAACATAATCACTTGTGAGATTAAAACCAACCGACCATATAGGCGGTACCCTGATTAAGTCAAGTTAAGTCCGACCAGCCATAAAGGCGGTAAAATTTGTCCATGAACCTGCCATGTAGGCGATAAAGAAATAACCAGCCATAAAGGCGGAACCAAAATTAAATTACCAACCGACCAATCTGGCGGTATCCTTGCTTAGTCAGGTTTAACAGTTTAAATTAAATAGCCCACCGACCAATATAGCGGTATTCCTTTTTAAGTCAAATTTTAGAATAGTGAATATGTTGTGTCTAAGGGAGATTAATCTAAGATAGTAACAGTAAAAGAATTACCTTTCACCTCGGCAGAGGGAAGTTACCTCCTCATGGTTGAAAAATAAAAACTGAAAAGTAAAGAAAGGAAAGTGTTATGCGTAAAAGTAAATTACGGAAAGTAAAACTGAAAAGTAAAGAAAAGAAAGTGCGAAATTGAAAATTAATTAATGAAAACTAAAAATAAACAAACTAGATACAATCTTTTTATTTTTTCATTAAGGATTTCAAAGAAGAAAGTATGAATTTTACAAATGAAATGGCTTGGTATTTATAGGCAAAATTTTGCCACCATCAAATCATCAATCAATTTCTCCACCAAATCCATTATTAATTTCTCCACTAATTACTCCACCAAATCCATAATTGCTCCACTAATTTCTTATCTTGTTTGGTGGTGATTTGATAATTTTTATTAATTATTTATTAATTAATATTTTGCTTTGAAAATGATTGATAATGACTTTTAATAATTACACTCCACACACTTCTGGATGGTTCATCAATTTCGGTCATGAAATCATCGGAATTGGAAAATATGTTCTCTTTCCAAGTTGTAGATCTTTGAGTCTTCTTTAATCTGGAACTTGAATCAGCTAAATCCGATATCTGAGTAAACAGTTATGCCCAAAATACGACAGATGCGCAAAACTGGAATTTCCAAAACTGCACTTCGTCAAAAACGCCCTTTCAAGTTTCCAATCTCCAAAATTAATATATCAAGTCCAATAATTGCCCTTATTTGATCCACATTTCGTCCTAAATGATTTCATTGAGTCCCGATATTATTTTATCTACAAAATAAAATAAAACATATCAAAACGTTCATCAAACCCGAGAAACTAAACAAAATATTAAGTAAAAGGGGCGGTAAATATTGATATATTTTCCGCTCATCAGCCCATAAATCAGAATTTGAGAAAAATTGACTTTACTAAAGTGCGCCGTGCCACGTATCACCATTATAGCCGATCTGCTAACGTGCGCCGTGCCACGTATCATCATCCTACGATGCCAACAGTCACCATCGCCACGTGTCACTCCACGTCATTTCCATGTCATTATCCACATCACATGTTGACCAAGTCAAAGTGCCACGTGGCTGCCACGTCATCATCAACCAATCACAGCGTACCACGTGTCGCGATTCTATGGTGCCGACAGTCAAATTGCCACGTGTCAGCATCAATTATTGACTGACTTATCCTTATCTGACACGTGGCGGATAAGAATCTGAACCGACCAATCAGAAGCCGCCACGTGTCACAATAATTGAGCTCCAAACACCTTGCCAGGTGTCACCTTATCACCTTATCCAGAATCGCCACGTGTCATCACCTCAGCATGCCACGTCCAAAAGAAGCTGGCATAGCGACACCAAAGGCCTTGGCGTCGCGACGCCCAAGGCCCACCGAGGCCTATAAATTGAGCTCGAGATTTCAGTTTCAGTTGTACCATTCTCTCTCACTTCTTTGATGTAAATATGGAGTTTCTCTCTCTAGTTTCTTTTAATTTAAGTTTTGTAATTAATTTTAATTACGTTATGTAATAATAGTAATTTAATTTCTTTATTTTTACAGTTTTTACTATTCACCATGAGGAGGTAACTTCCCTCTGCTAGGGTGAAAGGTAATTCTTTTACTATTGCTATTTAGATTAATCTCCCTTAAATATAATATATTCACTATTTAAAATTTGACTTAAAAAGGATATCGCTATATTGGTCGGTTGGTAATTCATTTTAATCTGGTTTAAACCTGACTAATAAAGGATACTGTCAGATTGGTCGGTTGGTAATTAAACTTTCTTACCGCCTATATGGCAGGTTCATGGACAAATCTTTTTACCGCCTTAATGGCTGGTTGGACTTAATTTGACTTAATCAGGTTACCGCCTATATGGCTGGTTGGTAATGTTATCACAAGTTTATATATTATATTATGGGAGATATCTAAATTAGTAGTAGTAAAAATAATTTCTTTTACCTTAGCATTTTATTTTATTGCAATTTTACTTTACCGTAATTACTTTTCAGCATTTTTACTTTATGTCTTTTACTTTTAAGTTTTTATTAACCCTAGTTATGTGTCGTAACTAAGTTAGATATCTGGGGGTTTTGATGAATTCCAATATCACCGGTTTATAAGGGGTTAAATTATAATTTGGGTAATATAAAGATTTATTTATTGAGTCTTAATCTTAATGCTTTTTCATTAACAGGCCATTAATAAAATTTAACTGGTAAACTTAAAATGAACTAGACATGGATTTTAAGTTTAAGACCTTAGACTTAATAGCCCACGATCTTCCTTGAGGATAGATAAATATTTAATAGATTTCTTTACAGGATAGGAATATACCTATCGGGCGGGGGTAGTCATAATTGGAACTTAATCTTAATGAATTCGGGTAATTTGGTTGACATAGACATATGGTTCAATTGGATTAAACTGGATATTTGTAGTTGACCACCGGAAGAGGCTTTTACATAATTTAGTTTTCAGGTTAATAAATCAATATATTACCTAACTATAAGATAACCACTTCATCTTTAAATAATATTGGAAAGATTCACAACCCTAGATAGTTTTTAATATTGAATTTTCTTAAACCTACTTTCGAACAATTTTATTTACTTGTTTTTAAATTTAGAATCGTCACCTTTTCAAATCAATCAAACAACCTGTTAGATACTAGTAATCATTTGACCTCATAAAATTAATAGATTAGATATTAAGTCCTCGTGGGATCGATACTTTTTATACTACTTGAACGATACGTGCGCTTGCGTTATACGCGTGTGTAAGCACCGGTCAGTATCCTTGCTTAGTCAGTTTAAACCATATTAAAATGAATTACCAACCGACCAATATAGCGGTATCCTCATTAACTCAAATTTTAAATAGTGAATATATTATATTTAAGGGAGATTAATCTAAATAGCAATAGTAAAAGAATTACTTTTCACCCTAGCAGGGGGAAGTTACCTCCTCATGTTGAATAGTAAAAACTGTAAAAGTAAAAAAAATTAAATTACTATTATTACAGAACGTAATTAAAATTAATTACAAAACTAAAATGTAAAAGAAACTAGATAGAAAACTCCCTATTTACATCAGAGAATTCAGAGAGGAAGGTACATCTGAAACTGAAATTTCGAGCTCTATTTATAGGCCTCAATAAGCTCCCCGCGTCGCGACGCCAAGTTTGTTCTTGCGTCGCTACGCGATAACGTATCGCTCTCTGATTGGCAGGTTCAGATTCTTATCTGCTGACGTGGCAATTGTGGATAATTAATTCAATAATTGTGCTGATGTGGCAGTGACATGGCGCTGACGTGGCGACATGTGGCGAAAGGGATTGTCGGCACCATAGAATTGCGACACATGGCACTTCACGATTGGCTGATGATGACGTGGCGGTGACGTTGTATGTTGACTTGGTCAACTGGTGATGTGGATGATGACAAGGCTGACACGTGGAGTGATACATGGCGACACGTGGCGATGGCGATTGTCGGCACCGTAGGATGATGACACGTGGCACGACGCACGTTAGCAAAGTCAAACTTCACAGATTCTGACTTGTGGACCTGGTGCACGTTAGCATAGATCGGCGCACGTTAGGCATCGTGACTCCAAAGGCTTGCGCGTCGTGACGCGTAAAATTACGAAAATGCCCTTTTGTCATTTTTTCACTGTTTTGGCCCCAAATCACCTCCAGAGAGTCCTGAAACTTTATTTATCTACAAAATAACACAAAACACATCAAAATATTCACAAAACGCAAGAACCTATACAAAATATTAGGTCAAATGAGTGGGAAATAGTGATACATTTACCACCCATCACTAGTTTATGATATTTTCGCATATAGGGTGTCCAACACATGTGCTGAAGAATAAGACAACAAAGTTGGAGCCACATTCTCAGGTGTGCCTATTTGTAGGCTATCCTAAGGAGACTATGGGTGGATTCTTTTATAGTCCTGATGATAACAAAATGTTTGTATCGACGAATGCTACGTTTCTAGAAGAGGATTATATGAAGGAGTTCAAACCTCAAAGTAAAGTATTACTCGAGGAGTTACTTGCTGGTTCGACCAACACACCATCGTCAACATCTGAGCGTCAGATGTAAGCTCATCAGAATGATCTATCACCTAGACATAGTGGGAGGGCTGTACGACAACCTGATCGCTATCTTGGAGTTGGAGAGGCACAAGTTCGCATCTAGCGATGGTATAGATGATCCATTGACCTATCGTAGTGTAATGGATGATTCTGATAAAGAGGAATTGTCTATGTACTCCAACTCTGTCTGGGAACTTATAGACCAACTTGATGAGGTAAAACCTATAGGTTGCAAGTGGATCTACAAGAGGAATAGAGGAGCAGATGGGAAGGTATAGACCTTCAAGGCTAGGCTAGTGGCCAAGGGTTATACTCAGAAAAAAGGAGTTGACTATGAGGAAACTTTCTCGCCAGTAGCCATGCTCAAATCTATCCACACTCTTTTATCCATTTCCTCATATTATGACTTTGAAATTGGGCAAATAGACGTCAAGACTGCATTCTTGAATGACAATCTTTATAAGAGTATCTATATGATACAACCAGGGGGGTTATAGCCCAAGGTCAAGAGCAAAAGGTTTGCAAGATGAAAAAATCCATTTATGGACTTAAGCAGGCATCTCGATCTAGAAATATAAGATTTGATACCACGATCAAGTCTTATGATTTTGAGCAGAATGTTGATGAGCCTTGTGTATACAAGCGCGTCATTGACGGGAAGATGGTTTTTCTTGTTTTATACGTCGATGATATTTTACTCATTGGGAATGATGTAAATATATTATCGGACGTGAAAACCTGACTAGCTAATCAATTCCAAATGAAAGATTTGGGAGAGGCCAGTTATGTTCTTGGGATTCAGATACTTCGGGATCGCAAGAAACGACTGTTAGCTATATCTCAGACATCCTATATCGATAAGATCCTTGTGCGATTTGGGATTCAAAATTCCAAGAAAGGAAATCTACCGTATTGGCATGAAATTCATTTGTCAAAGGAACAGTCTCCTAAGACACCTCAAGATGTTGAGGAAATGAGACATATCCCATGTGCCTCAGTAGTTGGTAGTCTCATGTATGCTATGTTATGCACAAGACCGGACATCTGTTTTGCAGTGGGAGTAGGCAGTAGGTTTCAGTCGAACCCAAGAATGGATCACTGGGTGGCTGTGAAACACATTCTCAAGTATCTTAAGAGAACGAGAGATTATATGCTTGTGTATTTCGGAGAGGATATGATCCTAAGGGGATATACAAACTCTGATTTTTACAGATGTCGATTCTAGGAAATCAACATCTGGATTAGTGTTTAACCTAAGTGGTGGAGCTATAGTATGGCGGACTATAAAGCAATCTCGTATTGCTGACTCTAACATGGAGGTTGAATATGTAGCATCTTGTGAAATAGCTAAGGAAGCAGTCTGGCTCCGTAAATTCTTGGGAGATCTGGAAGTTGTTCCAGATATGGATCGACCACTCACACTTAATTGCGATAATAATGGTGCAGTGGCAAACTCCAAAGAACCAAGAAGCCACAAGAGGGGAAAGCATATAGAGAGGAAATATCATCTCATCAGGAAAATAGTGCAGAGAGGAGAAGTTATCGCATAAAGATTGCATCCGCCGAGAACTGGCTGATCCATTTATAGTCTATTTATCTTTGGCTATTAAGGCTTTTATCTGTCTACTTAATAGCTCAACTTGTGCCTTAAGACTATCATCTTCCTAAAGTGGTGTATGCCTCTGCCAAAAGGAGTGAGGTGTGTAATATAAGTGCTATCAATGGCATTAGGTCCAGTCCAAATAAGATATTTCTCAACTAGGTCATTTAAGTACTCTAATGCCTCATCAGGGTCCTTTCGGATGAACTCACCATTGCACATTTTCTCAACGAATTGGTGCTCTCTAGGGGTTAGACCCTCATAAAAATAGCTTACTACGTGCCAACTCTCATACCTATGGTGAGGGCAGCTAGCTAACATCTCTTTAACCTCTCTCAAGTTTGATAAAAGGGTTTCACTGTCTTTCTGGGAGACGGTAGAGATTTGTCTTTTCAGGGCATTCGTTTTATGGTGTGGGAAGTATTTGTTAAAGAATTTTTGTGTCATCTCGCCCCATGATCCTATTGACCGAGGTCTCAAAGAATATAACCAGCTTTTAGCTCTATCCTTAAGACAAAGGGGAAGAACTTAAGTATAATTGTATCTGTAATGCCAAATCGGTCATGGAAAGTTGCTACAACCTCTTCAAACTCTCTAATGTGCACATAAGGGTTCTCTTTCTCCAAACCATGAAAGGTTAGGAGATACTGTATCATTCCAGATTTAAAATATATGTGGTGCATTAGGAGGAAACATTGTGCACGATGGTGTAGCTGTGCGAGTGGGGTGAAGTTACTCCTCAAGAGTCCTCATGGGTGGTCTCTCGTACTCAATCATACTGCGTGTGCTAGATGTGGATGGTGTGGCAAAAACATTATCAAACAGACTTTCTGAGTATGATTTTTCTTCTTAAATCCTAACAAATCTACCAAACCGATTCCTACGTCGAAGCATGCAATTAAACACGAGTAAAACTAGAAATAGAAATAAAAATAAAAAGAATTAACTAAAAATAAATAATAAATAAAATATCAAAAATAAAATTAAAACTAAAATAAAATAGATAAAAATAAAAAAAAAATTAAAATGGAACGAAGTTACAGCTTTTGTTGTTGACCAAGCAAACCTGCTCCTTTTGCTAGTAAACCGTCTCCCCGGCAACGATGCCAAAATTGATTACGCCCAAAAAGTACTTGCGGTTATCCCAGTATAGTTGGGGTGTCAATTCCTCAGAGAGATGGGTAGGTTGAATTGTAATATATAAGATAAAAACTATGGAAAATGCTTTAAGAATATCAGCAGAGAAAAGCAGTAAAGCTTCGAGAATCCCTCTTGTATCAAATCTCTATATTCAGTTATTGATTCATGTTATTACTCAATTGAAGGTTTCACATCCCAAACCAACAATCGGAAGATATTCAATTCTAAACATATTAAATTCCAATGTAACTAATGATTTATTTTCTCTATGTTAATAGTACATAAAGTTATCGTTTTGACCTATCTAATGTCGAAAATATACCCTCAGGCAAACTGCAGTAAAGACCAACTCATAAAACAACTTTACCAGTCACAACTGGGTTCCCCAATCACACATAGAAAAAACATGACTGAAACTATATGCAAGTTGAATAAACACAGTTTTGGGATTCATAAAACGAAAGATAATAAAGAATAATAAACATCAATTGTATTAAACGTTAAAAAAGCATTCAGGAATCAATAACATGAATATAAGAAATCAATTAAAAGAGTTCATCATTAGCTTTGCCTAGGAGATTAGTTCTCCATAGAAGAAAGAAACATAGCCTGAAGAGATTGCAGCAACATCCTGTCCGGTATGAAGTTTCTTCGTTCTTCAATCTCAAATATGTTTTAATATCTTTGTAATGTGTTTTCTCTTTTTTTTTTTCTTTTTTTTTCTTCTCCCCTTCTAGAGTTTTGGACGAACTTGGGTTTATATAGAGGGGTTCTGGAGTCCTTATTTGTGTAAAAAATGAACTAAGCAAAAACCCTGGAAAACACATCTGTGTCGCAACGCATAGCCAGCTTTGCAGGATAATGATTCATGCACTTTCGTTGTGTTCCTGCGTGCTTCCTATGTGTCTAAAAGGTCCCGAAACACCGTAATTGCTCTAATATCCATGTTTCATTACTTCCTAATAACAAAACATAAAATAAAATATAATTAAGATTAAATACATGATAATCAAGCCGAATTAGCGATGTTCAAATTACACTTTCATGCACTTATCACCGGCAGGTTCGATTGTGTCCGCAAGCCGATATTTCTAAAATGTCTCCTTATTGGAATTAGGCAATTATTATGGGATACTATCAATTTGGGTTGTTGAAACATGATATTGACTTTTTTTTGTTGAATTCTTGTGAGAAATCCTCCATTTCAATGGTAATAATTCTAACACTAGCGACATTTTTCAAGGATTGAAGTCGGTTAGGTTTACTAAGGTGATAGTTTACGACATAGGGTCTTGTCTTCCCACAACAGATTCAATGGCCTCGATTCAAGTAATATCTGGCGCAGTAGGCGCTTTCTTTGCTGTCCTTCTGCTATTGCGTAATCTTTCTATACGGAACAGCCTTATTCGTGAGCTGAAAGAGTGAACAAATAAGAGCTCCCCATACTAACCACACCATCATCGGTGGCATTGGGCCATCCATCATGCCCGTGAAATGACTCCAAAATATTGGGCTAAAATGCCGACCTTCCTCGATGAGGTGAGACCCAGGGAATGAAGAGCAACTTTTTCATTTTTATGTTGGGCTAACTAAGCTGCTCATTATTCTAATAGGGTGCCATCTTGTGTTGGGTTAAGGTTCCACCTCATGTTGGGTTAAAGGCTTATAGTTGAACCTAATTTCTTCACTTGTAGTCAGAGAACAAGACTTTATTCTTAGGACAGTGAAGGGCGAGGGGATTTATCTAGAAGAGAAGCCTTCCGCCAGAGAGTAAGCATATGTTCCCCTAACTATAGAAAGCACTTCTAATTTCTTCTCGACAACAAGGGCTTGGTTTGGAAGATTTTTTTTGAATCGTTGGAAACCCCGCCGCAAAACCACCCCTTCTGGGTTTAACCGGAGTAGATAAAACCTCCGAATGACCCAGGCTCTTACAAGAATCACACTCACTGGATTCGAATTCAGGACCTTACGGTTAGATCCCGAACCCTACACCACCAAGCCACGCCCATTGGTACTTGGTTTTGGAAGATATGGCATTGAAAGTTATAAAACTGATTTGATCTTCATTTTTAAGTTCGAATGTGTTAGCGACAATCTCGCGTAATGGATTTTAATGATTTCAACACTTCTTCGATGTACTTAACGAGATATTACAAAACGATGTCGAAGCACGTTGGTGGTGAAGAGAGAGAATATGAAGACTAGCGACAGAATGAAGACAATTTTGCTTAGTCTTAGCTTAGAACATTAAAATATAATGTGAATTTTTTATCTAAGTATCTAAGCTCATAGGACACATGCACATTCATATATATAAATTAGGATAATGTACAGAATATTTTAAACATTCATAACCTGTATTTTGTACAGTGACAGACATACCGGTGCCATACCGGTCTAATACTATTTTTTACAAGCTCTCTAGAACCGACACACTTCATATTGGTGCCATACCGATGACCATAACGGTCATACTGAGGATTTCATACACACTGAAACTGGCATGCATCAAATCAATTATCATACTGGTGAGCCAAACCGGCACGGACCATACCATTATATATACCGATGTACATACCAGTGAGCTTATTACTAAACATGCTTACTGGAAATGGCAATGACCAAACCGGTCCCCATATCGGTGATCATATCAGCCTAATGGATATATTTAAAATGGTAATATAGACGTTAAGAGTCGTTACTTTTCTAGACCTGCATACCAGTGTCAGAGACCGGCATACCAGTCTAAGACATGAAAGTTGTAGATAGCTTTGCATTTTATTATAAATAGAGCCCCGATTCATTTTTGCTTGGTTAGAGAACCTTCATACATCTTACAATAGAGAAAAATAAGAGTGTTTCATAAAACTTCAGATTTATATACAATTACACATCAAGCTCACATACACTACACCTTCTTATACATTTGTAGTGAGCTTAGGTCACTTGGGTAAGCAACTCACACAATCTTCATTATCTTTGTGATTTCCCAAGTGTGTTTACAAACATCTTATTCAAAACACTTGTGGTTTGTGAAATCCCATCGTTTGGATAATTGTAAAGGTTAGTGAGTGAGCCTACGTAGAAAACACATTGTAGAGGTTTTTAAGTGAGTCTTTATCTAAAACTCAAAGTGTAAAGGTTTGGAGTGAACCTTGTGTAAAACTCTTGGGTGCGGGTGAGCCACAGAAAAACTCGATTGATAGTGAAAAGCTTCAAGCGTGACTTAATGGAGTGGACGTAGGCATTGTTAGCCGAACCACTATAACTCACGGTGTTATTTTCTTTATCTCTTAACTCTTTAATTACCGCAAGTTTATTTTTTTATTTACTTATATATTAGAAACTTGCATATAAGTAATATTTATTGTTTGAAAAAATATACCTTAAACTTAATCGGTAAAATAACTTAAAATCGGCAAAGATTTTATTTCCGCATATTTAGGACATATCCCAATTAAACTCCCTTTTGGGAATATAGAGATTGTTTGTCGCTAGTGCTTGTAGGTAATTTCAATTGGTATCAGAGTGAGGTTTTATCAACAAAGACTTAACCGTCTGAGAAAGCGATCATGGCTTTTATAAGCAACTCGTCAAATCTTACCGATGGATTTTTTATTACAAGACCTTCATTCTTAAACGGAACCGATTATAATTATTGGAAGATGAGGTTTCTAAACTATATTTTATCCATAGATACACAATCCTTCAAGGTGATCACACGGGGTGCAAGAATTACAATGAAGAGGGATAATAATGGTGTAGAGATCCCTAAGCCCCATATTAAGCGGACCGATGAGGAACTTGCATAAGGCTCCGCAAATGCTAAGGCACTCAACTATCTCCTATATGTCATTGATCATAGTCAAATTAACAAGCTTCCAGAATTTAGAAATGCACATGAGCTATGGAAGTCTCTAGAAATGATCAATGAGGGCACATGCCAATTGAAGGAATCAAAGATCAATTGGTTCATGTGCGAATTGGATAGTTTCAAAAATCGAATCCGGGGAAGAAATTGATCACATGATTTCAAGGTTCACAATCGTTATAAACCACCTAGGTTCTTTGGGGAAAATCATTGGGCCAACCGATCAAGTGAAGAAAATCCTTAGGTCACTCCCGAAAGAATATAGAAGCTACACCTCCTTCATCAAAGAAGCAAACGACATGAACACTTTGAAGCTAGATGATTTGGTTGTAAAATTGCTCGAATATGAGTTGGAGATCAAAATGGATCAAATGGAGGAAGATGAGAAAATAACAAGGAAGAATCTAGCCTTGAAAGCAAGAAAAAAAGATGATTTTAGCTCAAGTGAAGAAGATAGTGATGATGAGTTAGAATAAATAACCAATAAGGTCAAGAAGCTCCTCAAATCCGCAAAGCTTAAAGGAAAGTCAAAATTGGATGAGAAGAAAGAAGAAAATGGCCACGAAAGCACAAGAAATTAATTTTCTATGAGTGTGATAAACAGGGTCATATAGCTACCGATTGCCCATTGAGAAAATTCAAAGGAAAATCCAAGAAAAAGGCATTAAAAACTATTTCAACTTGGAGCGATAACGACTCTAGCTCATCCGAGGAGGATGCGATCGAAGAAAGAATAAATCTAGCATTCATGACTATCGAGGATGAAGATTTCTTCTTTGAAAGCGAAGAAGAAAAGGTACACAACTGTCAAAAATATAATGATTTACTTGATGCTTTTAATGGATTAAATGAGTTGTGTGAAATGCTTAAAAAGAAATATAAATTGATTAAAAATGAGTATTCATCACTTAAAAATGAACATGCATCTTGTATGGATAAAATTCATATTTTAGATAATGATATTATTTTCTTAAAGGCCAAACATGAAAAAGAAATAACATATTTAAATGATGAAAATGCATGTTTAAAAGATAAAAAGCTAGAACTTAAAAATAGAATATCTATCATGCCATCTAGCTAAAAAACATGTAATTGTGAGTCCATTTCGAATGAAATTAATGTTTTAAATAAAAAGATAATAGATTTGCAAAATATTATTAGTAAATTTACATTGGGACATAAAAATTTCAATATGCTAATTGGATCCACCTTACATTAAGCAAAAATATTTGAAGAATTATTTTGTTAAGGCATTCTATTCTCATGCTAATATTGTTATCAATGAAAATGTCACATGTCATGCATGTAATAAAAAGGGACACAAAATTTTTGAGTGCATAAATAAAAATGTGATTAAAAATGCATGGATTCCTCAAGGAATCAAGATTAACCCCATGGACCCAAGAAAGATTTGGTACCGAAGTGCACTTGATAATTTTATTGGGGGAGCTTTGGGAAGGATCTTAAAGAGAAATGTGAATTGATCCCAAAGGCCCAAAGAAATGAGGAATGACAGCGGTAAAAGGTAAAATCCGTAATCACGAAAATATTAGTACTGTTTCCTCTAATCTATATATGTATGCCTATTTCAAATTGGTAAAATTAGAAGCATACAAGTGATTAGGCAAGTAATCAACCTTCTATTGGTATTGATTTTCATTTGATATCATTATATTCCTTAATCATATATTTAACCACATTTAGTGTCAACTAGTATCACATTGATTTTATTGAGTTAAATGATATATATGTGATTACTTGATTGATTTGCATTGAAAATGCCTTTGCCATTGAACATATTTAGTTAAAAATGAAATGCATGTGTATTGACATAATTGATCTCATGAAATGTATGGATAGTTGATTTTTTATTAATTGGTATCTTAAAAATAAAGAGAAATCATTAAAAATGCATTGTTCAATGAAATGCGTGTGTATTTACATAATTGATCTCATGAAATGTTAATGTGTATATTTATAAATTTTGGTATCTTCATTTGATAATGCACATAATTAATTGGTATCTCATTAGAACCTAATTTTTTACTTCTCCACTTCTTGATAATGTCAAAGGGGGAGAAATCATTATAAATGAGGTTAAAAATTGTATTACCTGTTGGATAATATGACCCATAGCGTCACTATTTGCACAGATCATTGTGTTGTTGTAGCAAATTAACTATGTAATAAGGAAATTGCACTCTCATCATTTGTGATTAGATCACCAAGATATATAAATGAAGAGAGGTCCCTATGATTAGTTCCTGGATTGAGATGATATGAGACAGTATCAGTCCACGAAGGATTAATCATTAAATATCCCTAGCCGTAGTATTATCGAGACTGGACATCGATAATGCGGAATAGGCTAGTATTGCACTTGTGCGCGTTGTGAGGGCACAACGACATAGTTCTCATATATATAAGTATTGGATACTTATGCAAGTGCGATAGGAGGTCGTGTTTCACCGATGGTACGGAAACAGCTTCGCTCTGGATAGACCCCTCGGAATCCCATTGGTATTATGACGATGTGTCTATGGGAGGCCGAAATCAAGGTAGGTGTGTATAGTCTTAACCTGAGACTTACATCGCTAATGCTTACGACAATCGATATACTTTAGTTGAGGTCGTCTAGGACTGTAACCGGTTCTGTGTACGCCAATGCCGGGTATATTGAGAATCGTAGTGTATTGGATGTGATGTCAAGACGGAAGTGTCACTCCAGTCATAATGGAGATGATGTCACGCAGGATACGGTATTAGTGCTCTTAAAGTGATGCGCATCCAATCTTGATATTATGACCAGGTCATGAATATCCGATTATAGAGACTAGTTACCAGACATCCGATATGTGTTTCGGACGGGGCAGACACTTATCCAGCCCCAGCCCTAGCACGTGACTATCCGATACTGGGCCGATATGCACAATACATTAGTATACTACGCTTGATACAGATCTTAATATTCTTAAATGGATATGTCCGGAGAATTAGGTAGACTTGGTGCTTTGCTAGGAGTCGACCTTGTCTCGTAAATCGGTAGAACGTAGTACTTGGTACGTACGTGATTCGGATACTCCGACGACCGTATTTACTGCCAGATTATCCGGGGATCTCATGGGTCGCTTCCCGATAATCCACCGATGACGCACAACTCGCACTCTTGAATAATCTGGGATTATACAGAAGAGAGAGAAAATTAATCTAGGATTAATAACGGAGATGTTTTATCCGGGATAAAATGTCATCTAAAGAGAGAGAACGATTAATTCGGAATTAATCGATGTATTAATATATTCGATATATTAGACGAAATTAGATTTCGACGCGGAATTAAAATCAGATTTTAATTCGGGCAAACGAGTTAATTTAGAATTAATTCGTTAGCGACGTAAATAATAATTTCGCCAGGCGCAATTATTTATTTAAATTCGATTGAATTAACGTCGCGACGTAAGCTCGGTATTTCGGAAATATCGAACCCGAACGCGTGAGTGCACGTGGGCCCACTTTCATTTGGAAACGTGTGGGGCCCACATGACACATGTCATTCTAATGCTTTGCATGTAGATTGTGTACATTGCACTCAATGTCATTGCATGGAGTTTGAGTGTTTGACACTCTAAGCCATTGCATGTTATGTGTCATAATTTTATTATTAATTTAATGAAAATTATGGCATAAATATAAATTGATTTTTGGTAAATCATTTTAACAACTTAACACAATTTCATCTCTCACATTTTCTCTCTTCCTCTCACGCCCAAAACAGAATTTTGGGACTGGTTTTGAACCAGAAAAACGTGACACTAAAGGGAAGCAAGGGTTGGATTTTCATGGTGAAAATTCAAGTGCTAGCACACTACGAGTCTTGCGAAGGTGGTAGGGAGGTTCACCCATGAGGCGGGATTCATCCGACGGAGTTTGGAGCTTCGTTTTGAGACCCGAAACTGCCAAGACAGTGAGCATGGACTGCTGCAGTGGGCTTACAAAGGCAGTACGTTTTTGGCCTTGATTCGTCTTCAAATCGACATAACCGATCAATGTAAGTATTCCGCTATCTTCATTGGTGTATTCACGCATGTTTTCATGTCTTGATTTGATCTTGGGACCTTAGATAATTACCAACAATGGCATCATGAGCTAATGTTGCAAGCATGAAAAATGTAGGGCTTAAAATTTGGGTAAATGTTTGTTGAGCATGATTTGAATAAATTGCTTGTTTGAGTATGCTTATAACATGTTTAAATTCATATTGGTTGGACTAATTTGACGAAAATTGATTTGGAATAATTTTCCCCAATTTATTCACCTTGGCCGAATGTATATGCAATTTTGGGATCTTGGATTTTTTGTTTTTTAATTCATTTGATGAGTTAGAATCGATTAGGTTGATGTTAATTTGAATCGGATTGGATTGGATTTCGAATTGGACAAAAACCCCAAAATCTTTGAGTTGGCCGAATGTGACTAAAGCCCTTTAATGTCTTGGTAATTTTGATTTTATGAACATTGGATGTATATGAAATCATTCGGGAAGTTAATACGTTGTCGATTGTGTAATTAATCGGATTGAATTCAAATCGGACAAAATAACCTTCCTTGGCCGAGACTTAGAAGCATGTAATATGGGTTTGATTTTTCATTGTGTGTGTTGGACATGTGATAATGAATGATATATTAATAAGACTAATTTGTGTTTTAAAAATGTTGATTTAGTTGATTAATCATATAATGCACTTTTGATAATTAAATTATGAAAATTGGATTTTTGGATTTAATTAATTGGGCCTAATTTTGGAAATTAGAATTTAAATTGTAATTGGGCCTATTGGGCTTGATTTATCAAGTTTGGTTTAGGCCAAGTGGATTGGATCCAATTGGGCCCAAAACCTTAACCATAAAGCCCAATGCGATTAATGAACCTTTAAAGTTCAATTGGGCCTAATGGGCCAAGATTGATTTATGGGCTTATGGGGTAAATCCCGGATTGGACTTTGGTTATCGGTTTGACCCGAGTTGACCAAAAGTCCACGCCTTAAGAAATCAATCAAAAGCCCATTGGACTTTAATTGAATTGACGTTGGACGTTAATCGGTTTTTGAGACGCGTTACGATTAGATTTGGAATTTAAATCGTAAAAGGTTTATTAAATAAAAGTGTAATATTTAATTTGGAATTGAATAGTGAATTAGTATTAAATACATGTTAAATTAGATTTAATGATGTAGTTTAATTTAATTCATGAATTCGTACTTTAAGTACTTATTCGCAAAAACGAGTTTGACTCGAACAAAATCAAATCGTTGTTTGAACATTGGATGATCACTTAATTATCAGATTAATTAATTTGATTAGATTGATTGATAGCATGCTTATGTGTGTGAATACATGGTTGTGTTGAATGAATAATGTATATCGGATGGATATTAGATGGGTGGGCAATTTTAGAAATTGTTGTAATAAATTCGATTTATTAAATTGGACCTGCGTGTCCAGCCTTATCACCTTCTTTCTCTTTGTATTCTCTTCTCACCTATTCCCCTCTATGTATATGAGGTTTCTTTAGAAGTGTAGTGTAACGGGTAGAAGTAGTACAAGTGCTAGCTTGAGTGAGAAAGGGAGAGATTTGATCTAGGATCAATGTGTTAAGTATCCATCCGCATATCATTATTTTATTTTCATACTCGCTTTATTATGTATTTAGAATGCATGTTTAAGGGTGTATGAAGATGAGACCTTAACAAAGATAATTAAATTGGTAGCCAATTTGCACGTAAAAAAGCCCTCATCAAATATCATGCGTTTTTTCCTTCCATTGAGTGATTCTTACTCAAGATCCTAGATTGGCAGGGGTTGTTGGCCAAAGTCAAGCCCTTGTCCTTCGAAGATGTGTTTTAATCACGAGGCTTTGTTCCATATTGGTGTCTTGTCCAAGTTGTGGTTTGTTGGCCAAAGTCAAGACCACTTCTTGTCCAACGACATTGATTACGAAGCTTCCATGTCAATGGGTCCGCGCTTGACTGGGATCATTAGGTTTGTTGTGCCAAAGCCAAGGCCTAGTTGATTCAGAGGAAAAAGGTTAGGGTATACATTCGATGTATAGGCATATATAAAATATATGTTTTGGACTTAGATGTCCACCTACTGGATCTAGGAGTTGGATAAGATCCAATTGATCTTCGAGATCTACCTAGTTAATTATCATACAATTTGTTGGCCAAAGTCAAGATTGTGTGATATTTAACGGGATCCTAGCCCACTAGGAAACACGGTTTCCCGAGTACTCGACAGAGGGTTAGAGGCTCGACGAAAAATAGTGGGAGGCAAGTATTGAATTTGCAACATTCGTTCGAATACTCGCTAAACGCGCTCATCTATATTTCTCGTCATATTAATCAAAATATTAGTTGGACTAATATTTTTTTATGTTGTTTTAAATATATATATAGTTGGACTATATACAAACTCATTCAATATATAGTTGATTTTATAATTGGATTATAGTAATCAATATAATTGAATTAAAATGATAGTTGATTTTATAATTAGATTATAGTAATCAATATTAAAATTATAGTTGATTAAATAATTGGATTATTGTAATCATTATAAAAATAGTACCTTATTAAATTGATTAAATAGTTGGACTATTGAAATCAAGAAAGAATTGAAAAGTTGAATATTTAAAATATATAATCATTGGATTAAATGCTTTAAATGATTTAATTTTCAATTGGGAATTATAATAGGTTAATTTATTTGATAAAATAACTTATTATGACTAAGCCCATAATTAAGCAAATAGTAGAGCATAAAGTCTTTGGAAGATTTATGTGATGATGACTTTAGTGCTTAATTAATATACTTAATAAATCTATCTTTAGATTTAAAAGTATTATTAAGTTGCAATTAATTGACTATTCTAGTGGAGAAAAGTCAAAGTTTGCAATTGGGCATGTAGCACAAGGTGCATATCATTTCGATATTCTAAAACCCAAGGCTTGGCCAAAGGTTTGTGAAATATTGAAAAGATAATTGACATATCCCAAAGTGACTACCATTTGGATATGGAAGACACGAAGGAATTAAAGATAGGGCGAGGCTCTAACTTTAAAAATATTTGTCAAAGTTATGTTTACTACTAGTATTGAAATTGGATTTTAAATACTTAGTGTGGTACATAATAAATATATGTATTGACGTTCAGAATCCGCTGTGAGCTGGATACTGGCTTCAAGCCGAGATTTCTCTGCGAATTGGAAACGGGACGAAAGTCGCTGTTTCGACCGTAGATACCTAAGTTTAGGAACTACCCTTTGGGTATGTACTTAAATTAGGAAATGTTATAATGTAACTAGTTTGACTAGAGACATTATCTCTATATCAGTGTTTAATCCGATGCGGATAAAACCTTTATATTCTAGAACACTAAAGTGTTTCATTATATAAAGATGATACTGAGATAAATACATTGGATGTAAATAACAAATTTATATTTTGAATATAATAAAATCAAACATATAAAATGACAAATAAATAGCTCAAATTGATTTGATCAATGGAGACTTATTTGTGGCATTGTTGTCTAGGACACAATTAAACAAGACTCGTATATCCACACCTTTTAAGAGTGGGTACTAGGACTGATTTGACTATTCAAATAAGGTCTACGAATCTAGTTTATTAGGTTAAATACCTAAAATACTATTTACTTGGTAATAGTAAAAGGGCCACCGATCTGTTAGCCCTATTCATGGTGAATAAGTGGGCCCATATCTAGCTAGGCTAGATGTGAACATGAATATTTCGTGACCTTAACGGATGTGGCATCACGTTGTGGTTATGTGTTTCTTTTGAAGAACACAGATCGGAAACTTTAGAGTTTCGACACGAAGTAGACAAACAGATCGGCTATAGTGTTGTTCCGCCACGGTAAAACCGTAATGAAAATACTTAAGCAGTAAGTTTCATATGTATATGAAAGAGTACGGTATTCTTTCAGATGAGGACTCCTCCCGAGACACGTCAGTTAGACGGTGTGTCCGAACTAAAACCGAATTTTGTTGGACATGATAAGGTTTATCACGAGTCGCTCTGAGCTACTATTTCCTTCAACAGGATATGTATTAACAGTGCAAAACTTATTTAGAATAAGGTTCCATATAAATCTGTTTGACAGATATCATATAGGATATGAACAGGAAAAACGGGGTTTCTCATTCCTGATAATTTGGGTATGCCAGGCATAACGTTTGGATGATACCAAACTAAGAACCCAAATTGGATTAGTGCCAATATAGGTTATCCTAAGGGAAACCATAAGTATAGTACTTATAAATCCCACATGAGAACAATGTAATTGTTGCTCACCATGCGGTTTTCCTGAGAGGAATACCGATATGCAGTGGTCAGTGGGAGGATAGTGATACTCGATGAAAATCGGAGTAATACTGTTCAAGGCACGAAGTCCTTAATGGAACACAAATAGTTCATCTATGATGAAACTATACCATTAATCTTCAAATACACAAGAAACTAGTAGATCGGATAGAGTCAGAAAACAACCTAGGGTATGGGTTTCTGATCTAACCTCATAAAGATGTCAATCTTATGGAGGTGTACCATCCGACTACGTTATGAGGAAGTGATACGAGGTATCGACTCCCTGTTATGGCAAAGTGCCATGAGTCCGAAATGGATTCCATGTATAACGACTATTATGGATACTAGTTGTTGTACCACAAGGCGTTGTGCCTATGGTACATTATACGTCTTCAAGGAAGACATACATGGAAGGCAACATACCAACTTACAAAGCTAGGCTTTTGACGGAAAGGTATCGTTATCAACATTGTGTTAATAACGGTTCAACCTTTTACCTGTTGCCATGGTAAATCCATTTTGAAGATGCTTGTTGATAACTGTATATTTCATTTATGAAATATGTCAGTTACAAATCAAAATCGCTTTCCTGAAAAGGAAACCTTTTGGAGGATGTTTACACATCCTGACGATTTTGTATAACCGACAAACAAGGTTTGCGGGTTATTCGATCCATGTTTGGATCAAGCAAGCATAAGGTTCTTGGAACTGACGTTTTGAAATAATCATAATGGTTTATGATTTAACTCAAAACGAAATAATTCTTGTGTATATAAGGAGGTTAGTGGGAGAGCGCACTGACAGTGAAATTCCCATAAAGCAATTGGTGAAAGCTTGGCTTTCATAATATTCTTTCATTGAAATTCTCCGTAGAATTCTGGGGAGTAACAACCTTTATTCAAGGAATAAAGATCTACTGGGATAGATTTGGAGTTGTTAACACTCTCTGGGAAATTGTACATTTAAAATGTACTTGTATTGGTGTCTCATACGCTTCGAGCATATGGAGTCACAATCGGGTCAATCCAAGTGATAGTCACTGGATTGAAGTTAAGAACATCTGTTAGTATCTCTGAGAACTAAAGATGCTATCTTTTACTATGGAGAAGGAGAACTTGAAGTGACTGGGATCACTGCAGCAAGTTTCCAAACCATTAAATACTGCGGTACTATAAAGTTTGAATACCGGGACAGTGAGCTGGAAATCTTCCAAGCAAGATAACTGTTGCCGAATAAACAACAAATGCGGATTATTGTTGCAGCTGAGGCAGCAATAGAAGCCATTTGGATCAAAATAAATCTAATTAGATTAGATATAGTTCTGTTAGCAGCTGAGCTAGGCGTCAACAAAGGCTAAAGAATTAAAGGTCTCATCGACGATCCAGATATATACTTCTATATCATCTGATTCGTTCGGATCATACATCGTGGCGATGTGATGATCGTATAAATCGCGTCAGACGATAATCAAGCAAATCCGCTGACGAAAACCTTTCCTCAGCAATTTGAGCGAATTGTACATAGTTCGGGTGTTAGACACTCGAGTGACTGGCTATGTGCCAAGTGGGAGATTGTTGGATAATATGACCCATAGCGTCACTATTTGCACAGATCATTGTGTTGTTGTAGCAAATTAACTATGTAATAAGGAAATTGCACTCTCATCATTTGTGATTAGATCACCAAAGATATATAAATGAAGAGAGGTCCCTATGATTAGTTCCTGGATTGAGATGATATGAGACAGTATCAGTCCACGAAGGATTAATCATTAAATATCCCTAGCCGTAGTATTATCGAGACTGGACATCGATAATGCGGAATAGGCTAGTATTGCACTTGTGCGCGTTGTGAGGGCACAACGACATAGTTCTCATATATATAAGTATTGGATACTTATGCAAGTGCGATAGGAGGTCGTGTTTCACCGATGGTACGGGAAACAGCTTCGCTCTGGATAGACCCCTCGGAATCCCATTGGTATTATGACGATGTGTCTATGGGAGGCCGAAATCAAGGTAGGTGTGTATAGTCTTAACCTGAGACTTACATCGCTAATGCTTACGACAATCGATATACTTTAGTTGAGGTCGTCTAGGACTGTAACCGGTTCTGTGTACGCCAATGCCGGGTATATTGAGAATCGTAGTGTATTGGATGTGATGTCAAGACGGAAGTGTCACTCCAGTCATAATGGAGATGATGTCACGCAGGATACGGTATTAGTGCTCTTAAAGTGATGCGCATCCAATCTTGATATTATGACCAGGTCATGAATATCCGATTATAGAGACTAGTTACCAGACATCCGATATGTGTTTCGGACGGGGCAGACACTTATCCAGCCCCAGCCCTAGCACGTGACTATCCGATACTGGGCCGATATGCACAATACATTAGTATACTACGCTTGATACAGATCTTAATATTCTTAAATGGATATGTCCGGAGAATTAGGTAGACTTGGTGCTTTGCTAGGAGTCGACCTTGTCTCGTAAATCGGTAGAACGTAGTACTTGGTACGTACGTGATTCGGATACTCCGACGACCGTATTTACTGCCAGATTATCCGGGGATCTCATGGGTCGCTTCCCGATAATCCACCGATGACGCACAACTCGCACTCTTGAATAATCTGGGATTATACAGAAGAGAGAGAAAATTAATCTAGGATTAATAACGGAGATGTTTTATCCGGGATAAAATGTCATCTAAAGAGAGAGAACGATTAATTCGGAATTAATCGATGTATTAATATATTCGATATATTAGACGAAATTAGATTTCGACGCGGAATTAAAATCAGATTTTAATTCGGGCAAACGAGTTAATTTAGAATTAATTCGTTAGCGACGTAAATAATAATTTCGCCAGGCGCAATTATTTATTTAAATTCGATTGAATTAACGTCGCGACGTAAGCTCGGTATTTCGGAAATATCGAACCCGAACGCGTGAGTGCACGTGGGCCCACTTTCATTTGGAAACGTGTGGGGCCCACATGACACATGTCATTCTAATGCTTTGCATGTAGATTGTGTACATTGCACTCAATGTCATTGCATGGAGTTTGAGTGTTTGACACTCTAAGCCATTGCATGTTATGTGTCATAATTTTATTATTAATTTAATGAAAATTATGGCATAAATATAAATTGATTTTTGGTAAATCATTTTAACAACTTAACACAATTTCATCTCTCACATTTTCTCTCTTCCTCTCACGCCCACCAACAGAATTTTGGGACTGGTTTTGAACCAGAAAAACGTGACACTAAAGGGAAGCAAGGGTTGGATTTTCATGGTGAAAATTCAAGTGCTAGCACACTACGAGTCTTGCGAAGGTGGTAGGGAGGTTCACCCATGAGGCGGGATTCATCCGACGGAGTTTGGAGCTTCGTTTTGAGACCCGAAACTGCCAAGACAGTGAGCATGGACTGCTGCAGTGGGCTTACAAAGGCAGTACGTTTTTGGCCTTGATTCGTCTTCAAATCGACATAACCGATCAATGTAAGTATTCCGCTATCTTCATTGGTGTATTCACGCATGTTTTCATGTCTTGATTTGATCTTGGGACCTTAGTAATTACCAACATTACCCTCACCATTGTTTTAAGGGGGAGCAAAAGTGTTAATGTATTTGTCTAAGTGTTGTAGCATTATATTGAAAACACACATGAGGGGGAGCAAAATCGTCAACTACTTGGACTCTCAAAGCTCACAAGTTTTAATGGGAGTTGCTATCATCAAAAAGAGAGAGATTGTTAGCGACACAATAGTGTAATGGATTTTGATGACATCAACACTTGAAGTCTTCGACGCACTTAGCGAGATATTACAAAAAAATGTCGAAGCGCGTTGGTGGTGAAGAGCGAGAATGTGAAGACTAGCGGCAAAACGAAGACAATCTTGCTTAGTCTTAGCTTAGAACATTAAAATATAATGTGAATTTTTTATCTAAGTATCGAAGCTCATAGGACACATGAACATTCATATTGATGCATTAGGATCATGGGAAAAAAATTTAAACCTTCAAAACCTGCATTTTATACTGTGACCGGCATACTAGTGCCATACAGGTGACCACCGGTCTAATGCTTTGTTTTGCAAGCTCTCTATAACCAGCACACTTCATATCGGTGCCATATCAGTGACCATACCGGCGTAGTGCGGCTTGAGGGAGTGGACGTAGGCATTGATAGTGAAAAGCTTCAAGTACGGCTTGAGGGAGTGGACGTAGGCATTGTTGGCTGAACCATTATAACTCACGGTGTTATTTTCTCTATCCCTTAACTCTTTAATTATCGCAAGTTTATTTTTGTATTTACTTATATATTAGAAACTTGCATATAGGAAATATTTATTATTTGAGAAAATATACATTAAGCTTAATCGTTAAATAACTTAAAATCGGCAAAGATTATTATTTCCGCATATTTAGGCCATAACCTAATTCACCCCCTCTTAGGAATATAGAGATTGTTTATCGCTAGTGGTTGTAGGTAATTTTAGAATGGTGATAACTCACTTTATAATTTTGATTTATATCTACTGCTTGTTCTTATTGGATGTTGAGGAAGATCTTGTGTGCGCTAATCTTGTTCCAATTTGTTAGTCTAAATCATAGTTCTTCCTCATTTCAATTCTATCTGGGTAGATTTAATTTGGATGCCAACAAGCATAATGATGATATTGCCAAGTTTCTTTTCCCTGATGACCTGCCAAGGGGCTTGAAGTTCTGCGAGGATAATGAAGCGATGTTTCGGAAGTAAGAGCAAAAACACTTCATCACAATTTCTGTGAATTTCTTTCAAGCTCCACCGTGTAACATTTTCAAATGCCAAAACAGATTGTCCTCAGAACAATTGAATCCTATAAATGGCCTGTATAAAGTGACGAAATGGATTGAAACGGGCTGCTGTGACAAATGCTTTGTGACCAAATGCTTGAACTCATGATCTCGAAACTTGGCCTTTCAGATTTCTTTCAGGTAGTTATCATCGGGGGTGAATGTGAGTGTGCCAAACCATTCCCAGACCCATATTTGAAGGCTCTTGAATTGCTCAATGTCTCAAAGGATCACACTTTGTATTTGAGGTTTGCCTGCTTCACATATGTCGTTTTTGAAAATGTTTCACATTCATGGATTCTCCTTGAGTTCTGTATATTTGTTGTGTCTTTGTTTCAATAGGATTCTGTTTCGGGAATCAAAGCAGGAGTGGCGGCTGGTATGCCCGTTGTTGGTTTAACCACCAGAAATCCTGAACATTTGCTGATGGAAGCAAAGCCTACCTTTCTAATAAAGGCTTATGATGATCCAAAATTGTGGGCGGCATTGGAAGAGCTTGACAAGGAGGAGAATGCTTGAAGTTCTGAAATTCAAGTATAAACCAGGCGATTTTGAAAGTAGTAAGTACAATATAATAAAATTTTGTTAAATAATATGATGAGACGCAACATTTACTCTGTTTTTCACCCGGTAGAAGAAATTTATTTATCAGCAAATATTATATCAATTTATTAATTGAATATGGATATAAAAACAACTCACTAGATGATCAAAAATTATTAGTTTTCTGAAAAAACTTTCTTTGCAATTTGCGGTGATAAATGGGACAAAGCAGCAGGGAGCTGATTTTCTAAAACTCCATCGATCCGGTCACCAACTTTCCTCAGTTGTTTCATAGTTATCAGATAACCACATAGCATTATTATTTTACAAAAACCATGACATTACTTGTTTTCATTCTCCGACTATTAAAAGTATTTATGAGAAAAAATTTATTTCTATTACTACTTGAATAGAATTACAAAAACTTCACACTTCACTCTTTAAGCTCTCTTACTTGGAATTTAAACTTTAAACTCTCTTACTTGGAGCTTCTTGTTGGGGATGCTTAAACTCTCAAATGAGAGCTCGATTTATAGGCAATGACTTGCCTTCTAATTCAACACAATTACTGAAGTCATTGTTTTAATTGTCCACTAATTGAATGATTAGGGGTGGTTACACCAAAACCATTAATTCACTCATAGTGGTTGTACCAAATGTTAATTATGTATGTTGGGTTCATATCAATTCTCTCTCTCCAACTACATCCGAAATGATTTTCATCTTATAGTTATTTCGGTTATGTCTCTGCACAGCTCTAACTTGTCCTGTGTAACCACCTTTGTTGACATGTTGGCTGTGTCTCTACATAGTATTCTCCTGCTTCCATTTTTCTTCACTCATTTATTCTCCAATGCCTTATTGCCTTTTGGGAAACTCTCTGGCTCCCCATCATCAGTAAGCAGAATATATTCGGATCCTGGATATCTGGTTGATGGAATCTTGTTTTGCTCAGATCTTCTTGTCTGAGGTCCACTGATTTCATGAGGTCTGTTATTATCCAAATCTATGGATGATCATGTAGCTTCTAGTAGAGCAGGTTGCGGCTCCCCCTGCTCAGTACTCTCTTTTGTAGCTTCTGATGAAGCGGGTTGTGTCTCCCTCTGCTCAACATCCTTATCAGCCTCATCTAGTTCCGCTTCTGAAATATCATGGACCCTATCTGTGGCAAATTTTGCTGGTGCTTGGTCTGGATTTCTATCAACATTGAAATTGGAAGACATCTTCGGCTTTTCAATGTCTTTAGTTGTCTGGTCTTCAAGAAACTCCACATCATGGCTTCTAATGACCATCTTTTCCTTCGGATCCCATAATATGTTTCCAAATTCTTCATCTTCATAGCCTAGGAATATACATGGAGTATTCCTTTCATCGAGTTTCTATTTGAGCTCTTTGGATACATGTGCAACGGGTAAACAGTCGAATACTATAAGGTGAGAGTATGAGGGATTCTTACCAGAACACATTTTCTCCATAATCTCAAAATTCAACAGTATAGATGGTGATCTATTGATCAAGTAGCAAGCGGTACGAACTTCTCCCCATAATGGCTTTGGCAACTTAGCCATACTGATCATGCTTCTGATTTTCTCCATAATAGTGTGGTTCATTCTTTCAGCTACACTATTATTCTGTGAAGTACGTGGAACATTTTTCTCATGTCGAATATCGTGTCTCCTATAGTAGGCATCGAACTCCCTGGAACCGTACTAGCCTCCATTTTCTGTGCGGAGGCACTTCAGTTTCTTCCATGTTCCACGCTCTACCATGACATGGAACAACTTGAACTGATCTATGACTTGATCATTTGTCTTTAGGAAATACACCCACACTTTCCGAGAAGCGTCATCAATGAAAGTCAGAAAATACTTGTTACCGCCCAGTGAATCAACCTCCAAGAGGCCACACACATCAGAGTGCACTAGACTGAGCAACTTTGATATTCTCTTTGAAGAGAAATTAAACGAGACTCTGTGTTGCTTACCAAACAAAAAATGGTTGCAAAAACCTAGTACAGCATCCTTGGTAAGCTCCTTGGTCAGGGTATACAATCCTCTCTCACTCATGCGACCAAGTCTCTGGTTCCACAGATTTTGAGAAGCCTATTTTTCAATTACATTGAGGTTATCTGCATAAATATTCACATGAGTCTTGTATAGTGTGCCGCAAATATATCCTCGGGCGACAACCATGACACATTTTGTCATTCTCCATGTGCCATTTCTGAAAAGATTGTCATAGCCCTATTTGGGAAGGGCTATCCCCGAGAGTACATTCAGGCGAAGTTCTGGAATATACACGAGATCTTTGAAGGTTAATGTACACCCGACATCTATTCGCAATTGAATATCACCAATTTCTATTATCTCAGAGGAATGATATTTCTCATCTTCATTGAACCAAAGTCTTCTGCTTTATATGTTGTGAAAAAATCTTCGTGAGGAGTGACGTGGTAGGATGCTGTAAAATCTAGCACCCACTCAACATCTTAGGTTGTGGTGTGAATCCATGTCTTTTTCTGCATGGAGCATATGGCTACATCTCTTTGGCAACAACTAGTGTCTCTCATTCGTTATTCTCCGACTGGTGATTATATTGGCATTACTCTCGTTGTAGTTTTCGACAATTCTTGTTTAAGTGGTCTTCTATGCCACAATGGTAGTACTTATAGGTAGGCATCCTTCCATCTGAGGATCTACCTCTAGTTGACATTTTGCCTATCCCTCTTTCTCTTCCTCGATGTCTTCCTTGAGTCTCCGTGACGAAGACTTATGTCTGTTCTGAGCCAACATCTTTTCTACTAGACTATTCATTCGATATGGCATATTTTACCATAGACATGATAAGTTTGCCTCTTGGAACGAAATTGTTGAGAGTAACCATCAATGTCTCTCAACTATCAAGAATAGAACTAAGTAGTAAGAGGGCTTGTACCTCATCTATCAGCTGCATGTCTACTGCAGACAGCTGATTCACCAGGCTTTGGAACTCATTGGTGTGTTCTACAATGGAAGTTCCACTCCGTAGCTTCAAATTCACCAAACGCCTCATTAACATGACTTTATTCCAAGCATTATTGGCCTGGTACATACCTTCCAACTTTATCCACATTTTGTAAGCATCAATATATTATGCTACGTGGTGGAATACACTGTGATCGATCCACTGCCTAATCTGACTAAGTGTTTTGTTGTTGAGTTTATTTCAGTCAAACTTTTTGACAGAATTTGGTCCCACTCCCTTCACCTTGATCATATCGAACAAATCTTTGCATTGTAAATAATCTATAATCTGAGGCCTCCCGAATAGAGTAATTGGTTGCTTGATCATCACACTAGAAAATGAATCTTCCATTTCAATTTTAAGTTTAAATTTAAAATAAAAATTATAAAATCGAGGCTGATTTTCACCAATCATAGGTCACTGATACGTCCGGAACGGTCAAAAATAGTGGATTTGACTCTTCGTTGGTACAAATCCGACTCATGGGCTGATTTTTAAATTTTTAAAATTTATGGGGCTAAAATATAAATTTCAGAGAATTCAGGGGACTCAATGAAATTCACCAGGTATGCTGAGGTGGTAGACACGTGGCTATGACATGGCAGAAATGGAACTGACCTGCTGATGTGGAGGACATGTGGCAATGACGTGGCAGAAACCTTACTAACGTGGCATTGACTGTGTGTTGACGTGGCTACTGACTGTGTGCTGACGTGGCGCTGATTGTGTTATGACATGGCATCGATTGTGCACTAATTATGTTTTCATGTGGCATTGATTGTATTGCCGACGTGGTTGCCACCTCAGCATCTTAAGCTATGGAGCGCGTGATATGTGTATTGGTAGTTCACTGACGAGCACATGTGTCTTTTTCTTATGTCGATTTGATCGTCGAAAAATACCACCGTACTCGTCCCAACGTGAAAAAGCTAATGGTATGTTTAAATTTTATTATTAAGAACTTTCCCGAAATCTGAATTTTTTGAACCGAGTTTCGTTCTTCACCTCTAGGATCCCCAACGTATAACCAAAGCTCTGATACCATTTGTTGTGATTATCTGACCACTGAAAAGAGCTTAGAGAGTGAAGTGTGAGGTTTTTTAATTCTATTCAAGTAGTAATATAAGAATAAAATTTCCTTATAAATACTCTTCAGTGGTCAGAGAATTATAATATTACTAACATCTTAACAGTGACCAGTTACAACTGTTGATTGAGAAAGTCATCAAAACTAAAAAGAGTCAATTAGCACCATCAACATTCAACCATCATCAACGAAAATTTATCACATATTTAAAAAAAGGAAAGTAATTTACATTTTTCAAGAAAAACGGAACCCAGCCTTAAGTGTCACAAGCTGTGATCAAAACCATCAATTAGGCTTGGTTCGCTCTTGTCAAGCACACATATATAAATTATTTAAAATTTATTATAAAATTGTAATTGGACATTATGAATTTTAAAGTATTATTTTTCTTTCAGAACAGTGGATGATAAGTGCATGAAAGTGAACTTTGAACATCGCTAACTCAGCTTAATTCTCATGTATTTAATCTTAACTAGAGTTTATTTTGTGCTTTGTTAATAGGAGCAATGGAATATAAAGTTTGGAGTAATTACGCGTGTTTCGGGACTTTACGGACGCATCGGACGCACATGGGAAGTGCTGAAACGAATAAAGCACAAAACTATTACATTTGTTACGCGTCGCGATGCGCCAACTTTGGGCGTCGTGACACGCCCCCAGTTTTGCAATGCATACATTTTCCAGTAGGTTTAGCGCCGCGGCACCTCAGAAGTCACCAAAACCTTGATTTTGACGTCTTTGATGCGTACTATGATTCCAGGACTTTTCTATATAAACCCAACTTCATCGAAACCCTAAGAAGAGGAGAAAAATAGAGAGAAACAAGAAGAAACACACAACCAAGAGCCACAAACACAAAATCAAGAGAGGAGAACGAAGAACTTCAAGGAAATCATGGCGTCTCTCCGATCTATCAAGGCTACATATATTTCTTCCATGGAGAAATAATCTCCTAGGCAAAGCCAATGATGAACTCTTGTATTTGATTTCTTATATTTATATTGTTGACTCCTAATGTACCCTTTTAATGTTTAATACAATTGATGATTTTTATTCTTTATTATTTTACGATTTCTGAATCCAGAAACTGTGTTTTGTAAACTCTCATATAGATCTAGTCATGCTTCTTCTATATATGAATTGTGATCCTAGTTATGATTGGTAAAGTTGTTTTATGAGTTGGTCTTCTGCTGCAGTATTTCCTGATGGTATATTGTCGACATTAGATAGCTCTTAACGATAAATTTATTTGTTGTTAACATAGAGAAAATAATTCACCAATTACCTTAGAATTTGACATGTTTAGAATTGAATATCTTCCTATTGTCGATTTGGGATGTGAAACCTTCAATTCAGTAAAAAGAGGAATCAATAACTGAATATAGGGATTTGATACAATAGGGAATCCAGATGCTTTGCTGCCTCTTTTTATTGATATTTCCTGCATATTTTCCATAGTTTTTTTATTTTACATTATCAATTCAACCAGTATCTTTTTTATAAGTTGCTGCTAAAGTTTTTTTTTAAGTAAATCAGTTCTTTACAACCCTCATTCTGAGGGATCGACACCCCATCTATACTGCGATAACAGCAAAAAAAAATTTCGGCGTAATCAAAATTTGGAGCTGTTGCCGAGGAGACGATTTATAATTTGAAGGAGCAGGTTTGCTTAGTCAACAG
>SKCR01048033.1:0-40535 GCA_019454045.1 Zanthoxylum bungeanum | reverse complement strand
ATGATCATCGGCGCTGGCTAAATATTCAAAAATCCAGCCAAGACAAAGAGAGGATTGATGATGAGCTGTGAAAGGAGACCAATGGCTTCTTTGTGGAAGCCTTAACTTGCTTATAACCTCTAACATGGAAGATCTCTACTAACAAATTATTTATTTATTATTTGTTATCTTATGGTTGAATTCATAATCATATTGTATTTAATTAAATCTATGCTGGTGACATAAAATCCAATCATATAGTATGTTTTTGAAATAAGAATAAGAAACAAGGCAGCTATAGGGTTTAATTTAACAAAACCCTAATCCTTATAATTATTTATAAACTTGGGTCCCATTTTTTAAATTTGTCCTAAAGATATTGGGACAACATTGAGGCTCCTAACAAGATATGAAAGGCTGTTGAGGAACCTAAATAAGACTGTGACTATGTTATATATATATATAATGAACCAAATTCGACTAAAGTTGACTCTTGTTTTATAATAAACATAAATATTATTTTATTTTTTTAATAAATATTTGTGGTTGATATGCACATATGTTTACATTTATATATCCATTGAATATGACTTTTTTAGTTATTTGAATTCTGGTGAATTTGATACATGCTTACTCAATAAATTAAAGTCAAGTTTGTTGTGTGCCCGAAACTACTTTGTAAAAATTAAAGTGTCAATTCTAAATCAATATATGAGCATTATTTGAAGTGTAACATAAATCATAGTCTTTTTTTTTTTACGATATGCGATCAGTTATATACATCTTTTGAAGTTATTATATTTTATCTAAAATCATTATTTTTTTTAAACTAATTAAAATATAAGTTTTTTTATGATTTCCGTTCGTGCCAACTTAAATATTCCCGACCTAATATATGACAACATCATTTATGCAGCTGAATATTTGAAGGATCTATTGAGGTGAAGATGTGCAATGCTACCTCTTCAGATCAGGTGTCGTAAATCAGAAGTTTTTTGAACAAACCCTCTTTGGATTCGATGTGATTATACCATACTTAGATTATAATCTCCACTTTAAACACACTTTCAAGCTTTAAAGAATTGTTTGGACAGCTTAATTTGTTCAATTTTTTTTTCCTTTCTGGTGGGGGCATGTTGTATGGATGTTCCCAGATAAATGAAGTTACTGTAAAGCAAATTTGGCATTGTTTATGACAACTATAAAGCACTATATATATATATATATAATTAAAGATAGTCACTATCAAGACAAAAATAAAAAAATTAATGACATAAATAAACTTAAACTAAATGACAGACATTCTTGACTGAGTGATCAAATAGAACTATAATAACCACACACACACAAAAACAAGAATTTTGGCAATTCTCATGATTCTCAAGATCATATTTCTTAGGCTTGTAGACATAATGATATATGCTATTTGTAAATTGTAATGTGATGTGTAGATATATACATCCCAAACCAACGTGACTTAGTGGGGTAGAATTCAGGATCTCACCTTAAAGTTTTAGGTTCGAATTCGGGAAGTGTGTTTCTTGTAAAAACTTGGACAATCGGAGATTTTACTTGCCTGTAATGAATGGTTTGGTGATGGAGTTTCCTACTATTCAAAAAAAAAAATGTAGATATATACACATGGGTTGTAATGGAGAAATGTATTATTATTGATTCATATAGACCTTAAGATTTGCTCCAATATACATAAAAACCCTCTTATTTTCATAAATAGTTATATATATATATATATATATATCCCATTTTGGGACATATAAACCTCCAATGTTAAAAAGAGGGGGGGTTGCCGTATGTGTTCCAAAAAGTACAATTTATGAAAACAAAAGGATCTTTATGACTATTTCACCAAACTATGGGGTTCTAAATGACATTTTACCTAATAAAAATAATAATACTATTCATGATGATGATGATGATACATGATGGTGCTGGTGGGCTTGATATATAATGGAGTCTCTGACTATTGATTCAGTATTTTGAAATGAGAAGCAACCCTGACATGTAGGCTCTGATTTGCAAGAAGTTGAGGCTGCATTGGACCCATATCACCTATTAAATCTTTTGGAAAAAAAAAAACAAATTAAGAATAAGATTGCTCTTAATATACATTTTTATAAAGGAAATGAATGTCTGACCCTCAATGTTTGTCCTAATAGACAAATAGACCACAATTATTTCAAAATATGGATGGCCAATCCTCAATTGTTTCAGAATTTGACATCAGATTTTTTTTTTGTTCAGTCAAGTCTGTCTATTTGGAGGAATATAATGACATTATAGTATATAATGTCTTTATCTTCATCTGAAAAATTCTACTAACAAAAGGATAATTCATAATTGGGTGCAGTTGTCTATTTTTAAACCGTAAATGTTTAAATATCTAATAAGTCAAATAATAGGGGGCCTCAGTGTATTTTTCCCCTTTTATAATAAGCTTTCTCTTTTTCACCTCATTATATGAATCACGGAAAATTTATTAAAAATTATAATAATTTACTAATAAAATAATTTTGATTTATTTTTAATATTAAAAAATAAATTTTTCTTTAACTAAATCAATATTTTGATTACGCTAACCGATACAAAGGACTTTGTAAAAGCTAATATTTTGTGCTAGTTATGAGCAATCTCAGGACCACCGCCAAGACTGACAGTAAATGATAAAAAAGCAGAGTAGTTAGTTAAATGTCAAAGGATGACGAAGAACCTTTTTTGGCTGTGAATTATGTGTATTTGGTAGATTCTACATTTTGCTTCTCAATACCAACCATAAATAATGATTCCTTTTTACCAAAAATTTCATAGTTACAGCTTACACCCACTACACTAAAATGATGAGAAGCCAGTAAAAATCTGATGCAAGGTGAATGCCAATTTTGTGTTTATGGGTTGTTTGGTGGTGGGAACTGTTTGATTATTCAATTTTCATTTCCACAAATTCACATCCATGTCTCAATCTTCCCCACTAAAAAAGGGCAAAATTTCCAAACCAAAAGATGATAATTGGTGGGTCCATCTTTTTTTTTTTTACCTTGGTATATGTTATGGCGTCCAGTCTGTTTCTTTGACTCTCTGTTATATTATTAAAATAAAATCTCCCATTTCACCAGAACATATTGTATTTTGAAAAAGGGCAAATTCACAAGACTCAAGAGAAAATTTTTGTTTTTGGGAAAATTCATAATGAGTTTTGAGTAAATTAGGTGTCTAGTCTGTTCATTTTGACCTTTTAATTTAACCTTTTCAATTACGCTTATCACGCTGGTTACTTGCCTCCTCCTGTAATCATAATCCATATCTTTATGATTGTATTAACTTTTAATTATTATTAATTAATGTGGACACTGCAAAAATTTGTATTTTTATATTCGACGGAGATAAAATTAACAATTTGTGTAAATGCACTTCTGATTATTTGTCCCTGTCAATGTATTTTTTTTTTTTTTTTTTTTAAAAACAAAAAAGAAACAGCAAAGAAAGCTTCCAAGTTCCAATTCTTTTGTGTATGCTTCTCATTCACTGATGTATATATAATATGAGGCATGCCTTTGCTTGTTACCTAACACTGACAACTCCATATCTTCTTACAAATTTGTGAATACCCGCAATGGAAACTCTTCAAAAAGTACTTAACTTTGGAAACTTTGACAATGTCTCAGATTTGGGTGTGTCTGAATTTGCTTATTTTCAACTGGGTTTGTGTTTTTATTGCTTAAACAGAGCTAGGGCTTGAATTTGATTCATTTTGTTTTGGGGGAAAAAAGAATTGTTGCTTGGTGAAGGAGTTGACTCAACCAATATCAAATCAGGTTTGTGTTTTATTTCCAGTTTGTTGGAGTTGATTTTGGGAGTTATTGGGGTCCCTTAACAGTGAAAGTTTTGATCTTTTTTAACTGATTATTTGATTGATCATGTAAAAAATAATATGTGAAATTTATGCATGTGTCCGGCGTATTGGTATTGAAAAACTTTGACAATGTCTCTGATTTTTTTTCTTTCAAAAGTTTGGTAGTGGGTGGAGTTGATTAATGGAGAATTATGTGCTTTCTTTAGCATCTTCTACCTGTGGTTTTTGAATACTTGAATGTGGTTCTTGTTTTGCTTTTCTTATTTTTCTTGTTTTCTGTTTTCTCTCTCTATTAATTGTTTTGGCACCTGTACCACACCTCAGCTTTTTTTATTTCATATTGCCAATTTTTTTGCCCTTTTGTTGATTCCTTTAGGATAATAAATAAATTAACATGTAATGTTATCAAATTTATGGTGTGCCTTTTGTGTGAAACTTGTTGATGTTAAGCATCCATAATCTGTGTAGTATCCAGGTTTGTTGTCTGTTAACAGGAACCTTTAAAACTGAATCATTGAACTCACTGTAAACTTTTTGTTCATACCATTTCTGTCACTTACATTTTGCTTTCGATATTGCAGCGATATTGGCATATACAGAAATGGCTTCTGATCTTAAGAAGAGTTTATCAAAGACTTATATTGGTTTGCAGTTGTGGGTACTAATTGTGATTTGTCTGGCTGTGGTTTTTGGGGTTATCCTTGGGGTATCACTTTGGCTTACTTTTCGAAAGAAGAAATCGAGAAGAGCTAATGACATGCTGCCTGTGAGCCATTTCCCCATTGTTTCAGAGGAAATTAAAGAAATAAGAGTTGATCATGTTTCATCCAGCAATGGTGGTTTTTCGACGCATAATGAGAAATTCAATGACGGAGAATCCGAGAAGGTAGTGATCTCCCAAGCTGAGAATGGTGATGATAGTGTCCAGCCGGTATCATTCAATCATTTAGAGAAAGATGTTGCAGGGTCTCAGTTGGGTGAAGAAGGGGGCAATGGAAAGGTGTCTACTCTCAGACCATCTTCGCATCCTTTGACTGCGTCTTCACCTCTGTCCGGTCTTCCTGAATTTTCACACCTAGGATGGGGTCATTGGTTCACCTTGAGAGACCTACAATTTGCGACCAACCATTTTTCGAAGGATAATATTATTGGTGATGGTGGGTATGGAGTTGTTTATCGTGGTCAGCTAATGAATGGAACTGCTGTTGCAGTTAAGAAGCTCCTCAATAATCTGTAAGTTGCATATGAGTTTACAGCATTTTATCCTGTTAACCCGCTGTTGCTTGTGGACTTTTATTGATCATTGAAACTGATTTTCTTATAGAGGACAAGCTGATAAGGATTTTAGAGTTGAAGTTGAGGCTATTGGGCATGTACGACATAAAAACTTAGTTCGACTTCTGGGATACTGCATTGAAGGAACCCAGAGGTATAACGTCCTTTTGTGTTCTCTCATTTATTTGCAAACTTAGGATTTTTTTGCAGTCAGATGGCTTTCTTTAAGGCTGGACATAATGGATGGCATGTCAAAGAGTTGCTGATACTGTATTTGTTGATGTTATTTATCCTTTAACAGAGAAATGGGTCAAAATTTCCTTGGCCTAGTTGATATTGTCTGAGCTCGTATCTTTGCCTTTTTGCTGCCTTCAGGTTGTTGGTATATAAGTATGTTAATAATGGCAATCTAGAGCAATGGCTACGTGGGGACATGTGTGATCGCGGATATCTTACTTGGGAGGCTCGCATGAAAATTATCCTCGGTACTGCTAAGGCGTAAGTCCGCCAATGTCCTTTTCTTTTTTCTCCATTGCTTCATCCATAGCTTAATCTGATTTCTTTAGATTTCTTGTTTTCACAATGGCACTCTTGGTTCTCCGTTGCAGGCTGGCTTATCTCCATGAGGCCATTGAACCAAAGGTGGTGCATAGAGACATAAAGTCGAGCAACATATTGATTGATGAGAACTTTGACGCTAAGATATCTGATTTTGGTCTGGCCAAACTACTGGGAGCTGGAAAAAGTCATATTACAACTAGAGTTATGGGAACCTTTGGGTGAGTTTTTCTTTTTCTCCCCTACCCTCAGTTTCCTCACAACTCCAATAGTGCAATTCTTCATTTTCCCCCTTCATTCAGTGCTGCCTTTGTTCCTAGGGTTGATAATTGTTTTGTTGAAGAAGCTAAAATATCCTCGGTTAGGAAATAATCCTTGTTCTTCCCTTGCTTCTTTAATGAATTTTCAGTTATGTTGCTCCGGAATATGCCAATTCTGGTATTTTGAACGAGAAGAGTGATGTTTATAGCTTTGGTGTTGTGCTTTTAGAAGCAATTACTGGAAGGTATCCAATTGATTATGGTCGCCCTCAGTCTGAGGTATGCAACAAAAATCTCTTTCCAAATGAGTGTTGAAATTCTGTAGCACTAGATATTCTGCTCTTGCTGCTGAGTAGTTTTTGATACATGTATTATCATAATAACTCTTTGACTTTTTAAAGCTATCATGAGTTTAAGTGTATAATTCAAACGAATATAAAGAAACGCGCTTGAAGATCATCGGGAGTTCTTTGTCACCCCATCTATTGTCATCATATGGTTTATGTTATTTACTTATGTTCCTTCTTGTTGTTAAACTTCCTGTTATAAATAAGGGCACAACATATATTCCTTGACACACTTTTATTGGTGGTTTCTGTAGGTTAATATGGTTGAGTGGCTCAAGATGATGGTTCAAATCAGGCGCTCAGAAGATGTTGTCGATCCAAATATTGAGACTAGACCATCAACAAGTGCCCTTAAACGAGCTTTGTTAACTGCTTTGAGATGCATTGATCTGGATTCTGACAAGAGACCAAAGATGAGTCAAGTGGTTCGCATGCTTGAATCAGAGGAATATCCTATTCCAAGAGAGGTTTGATTCTCCCCACTTTCTCTTGAGCAATAGCTAAGTTGACTATAGGAATAAATTTTCTCTTGAGCAATAGCTAAGTTGACTATAGGAATAAATTTTAAAAAACATGAAATGAGCCTGCCTTTTCTAGACAAAACTAGATTATGATAGTACACCAACACCCCTACTTGACTTGTTGACATTTATAATGCAACTTACTTATAATGTAAGTTCAGAAAAGTGTTTGGAAACAGACAGACACTTGATACATATCCTGGTTTGGATATTTAGGATCGAAGACGCCGAAGGAATCAAGCAGTGATCAAAGAAGCTGAGTCTCAGCAGGAGAGTTCTGACACAGACAAGACTGAAAATCCAGAGTCAAGGTTGAATACTAGAAGAAACCAGCAGTCGTAGACTTTGGTCCGAGTCATTTGTGGAATCCGAGTTCAAGTATTATCCAAAGGTCATTCGTACATTCTTTCGACCTTCCAAAGTCTTAGGAGAAGGAATTGGGCAATTGAGGGATGTCATATATAGCTCATTTGGTTTTTCATATTTGTTGAAGAGGGGATTAGTTTGTATTTGAAAGTTGCTTTACTTCAAGGACAATCTTCTTGTTGGTAGTATTTACACTGTACATGTCTTTTCTTAGGCTCTTTTTATAAATATATTTAAATCCAAAAAATAAAATTTGCTTTCAGGTTCTAGGTTCTTATTTCTCTTAGAGTGATGTTTGATTGAAATTTATTTTTTGAGTATCAAAATACTGAGCATCCATGGGTATTCAGTCATCCAAAGCTGAATAATAATAATTTGAACTCAGTCACAAACCAAGTAATCAAACAAGGTTATTTTTGTATTTAGGGTTAGGTCTGTTTTTTTAATAGAAGTAAAATAGTTTTTTTAATCTCAAAAATTATTTTCAATTTCTTTTATGGTGTTTGGTTGTATTTTAAATAGAGTTTTGATAATTAGAAAAAAAAAAAAAAAAAAAACTAATTTTCCTCTAGTAGTAAAAATTCAAAATTTAAGCTTTTGAGAGTATAAGTTAAAAAGATTTTTTGAAGTGTTATATTGTCTATAATACACTTATTTAGTTTGACAACAATATTTTGGCTCTGTTTGGTGTTGTGATTAGAAAAGTGTGGTGAACAAATAGTGGTTCATAAACAGTGTTATGAAATTTTGATTTATTTATGCTAAAAAAATAATCGCGGTCCGTTTTTTTAATAATTTAATAGTGGGGAAAAACTAAAATTTTTATTTTTTGCAAAACTCGGTTTTTGAAAAAATTCACGATTAGTAATCACAATTTCTCATCATTAATTAAACACTTAAAAATTATGTTTTGAACCAAACACAGTTTTTAAATCTCACCACAAGCCAAACCACAATATCAAACAGACTTTTCATTTATTTATAACACAATTTTTTAAAAAAAAAAAAAAATGTGTCCAATAAAATAATTTGACATTTTTTAATAAAAGCTCTCTCTATTAACCAAATACCTAAACAAAAAATAATTAAGAAAAGCTTTATTTTTAAAAATTTTACTAATAAAAACTATACTTGAAGAAGTTTTATTTGAAAAACTATATTAAACGGACACAAACTCGAGTTGAAAAAATTATATCCATAAATTTGAAATCTCAAATTGACAAAATCGGGTCGAGTCAGTCAAATTTTTGTTCGCCGATGTTTATTACTAAAATTAACAGTAAAGAATTGTAGTTGTAGTGAATGTTAGTTTATGTTTGAATTATCTGGCATGGCATGGAATAAATTTATCAATTATCCCACTTATATTTGGATTAATTTATATTGATTTTTTACAATTATTATCTACATTTGATTTAATTCTAATCTATTTAATTTATTTTAATATATATATATATATATATATATATATATATATATGAGTTAAATATTTTTAAGCATCCTCATCGCGTCATATGACTGCTTCATATTAAAGTTATAAAATTAAATTAAAAAACTATTAAATAAAATACATATTACAATAAAAATACATATTATAAATTTATAAAAATTCTATTTTAACAAAAAAAAAATATACTATAATATTCTATTAAAAAATACTATTAAATTATCTACAATTAACTTAATATCTACAATTAATTTTTTATTATTAAATTATTAAATTATAATATATCTATAATTATTTTTTATTATAAAATTATAAAATTAAATTAATAAATTATTAACATAAAAAACATATTATAATATAAAAACATAATTTACTATTAAACCGATAAGATCTAGACCGTTTACAATATTAATACTTAAAATATATGCTCACCCCGCATAAATTACGGGCCATGTGCTAGACTGCTAGTCTATATATATAAGTTAAATATTTTTAAGTCTCTCTATCACGCTATGTGGTGGCTCACTATTAAATTTCATTAAATAAGAAACCTATTACAATAAAAATATATTAAATTATAAAATTAAAATATCTCTATAATAAATTTTATTATTAAAAATTAAAATTAGAAACCTATAATAAAATAAAAACATAATCTCCTAGTAAAATAAGAAACCTATTAATTTAATACGTGTCACCTAATCTCTACAATAATTTTTTATTATTAAATTATAAAAATAAAATATCTCTAAAATTAATTTTTTAGTTTAAATTTATAAAATTAAAATAATGAATTATTAAAATAAGAAACTTGCGATATAAAAATAGAATCTTCTATTTATTATTAAATTATAATATTAAAATATCTTTATAATTTTTTTATTAATTTGTATAATTAAAATAATAAATATTTTACAATATAAAAATATAATTTTCAATTAAAATAAGAAATATATTAATTTAACTAATTAATTAATAATAAGTAAGAAACCTATTATAAAAAATATATATATAATCTCTTATTAAAATAAGAAACCTATTAATTTAATACGTGTCACTTAATCTCTTCAATTAATTTTTTATTATTAAATTATCTACAATTAACTTAATATCTACAATTAATTTTTTATTATTAAATTATAAAATTAAAATACTAATATTAAAATAAGAAACATATTACAATATAAAAATAAATTTTCCTATTTATTATTAAATTATAAAATTAAAATATCTCTATATTTTTTTATTATTAAATTATAAAATTAAAATAAGAACCTATTACAATATAAAAACATAATCTCCTATTAAAATAAGAAACATATTAATTAAATTAATTAATAATGTAACTTATTATTATTAAATTATAAAAATATGTCTCATTAAAAATTTTTAAAAAACATATGTGGTACTCCATCTTTATAATTAATTTTTTATTACCTATTATAATAAAAATAAATATTGTAGTCTCCTATTAAAATAAAAAACATACATAATACTTAATATCTATAATTACTTTTTTATTAATAACTTACAAAATTAGTTAATTTTTTTAGTCTTTAGTTTTTAGGTCTATTGTTATTTGTTATTTTACTTTAAATTATTTTTATAAGTTTTTTCATGAATTTTTTTTATTATTTATTGTGTTTCATGATGCAGACTTTGATTATTAGCTCTTCTACAATGACAGTTAAGATTTCAAGTTCGATAAGAAAATTTAAGGTTAAATTGAATAAATTACATTAAATTATATTTGAATTCATCAGAAAGAAAATTAAATATTTTAAAAGTTATTTATAATTAAAAATATGTTTTCAAATGAGGGAGTCAGACGGGAGAGAAACTCTAATCTGAATTAGAAACACCGTTTGAGAATTGATAGACAAACAAAAGAGACATAAATATTAAGTGTAAGTAAATCAATTGTCTAATTTAGACTATAAAACCAAATTGAACCGGATCATTTATAAGATCAATATCTAAAATCTTATTAAAATTTTTATTATAATATAAAATTATAGTTAAATATATGTTCAACCAACACAAAGTGCAAGCCCTATACTAATATATATAAAAGCTTAGAAATGGCTTTCTTCTGAGACTGTCCACATAGACAACCTTAGCTTTGAGGTTATCCATATAAGTGGGTTATTAATATTTAAAAAAAAATTACTAATGTTTAAAATGAGTAATTGATGTATAACTTTTCGCATTATTTATTAACGTTTCATTTTTTTTTTATATTTTTCACCTTTAATATTTTATTTTCCAACTCCTACAAAATTTTCGCTTTCTAAGATTGTTAATGATAAAAAAAAATACGTTAATTAAATGTCTATTGTTTCAAATGAATTATTAATGTCTAATTTTTCACATTTTTCAATCTATTCCAAACTTTTCATTCCTCAATTCTTCCAAACTCTTCATTTTTTAAGATTATTAATGATTGAAAGTTATCTAATTAAAAGTATATTCATTTCAGACGAATTACTAATATTTAACTTTCCACATTCTTTATTAACGTTCACTTATTTATTAGTAGAAGTTCAAGAGTCACCAGTTATATTAAGTTAATTATAAAAGAATTCATAATCTATTCAAATCTATGCTTACACTAAGAGTTTTGTTTTGAATTTATAAAAAGTTATAAAGTAGAATAGGTAAAAGAAATATTTGTTAATTTGAGAGAATATTTAAGAACTTGAATTATATGGACAACTATAATTAAAAGTATGATCCTAATTAATTAATTTTTTATTTATTTATTATCTATCATATTTATATCTAATAAGACGAGTCATGCATCACGTGAATTATCGGCTAATAAGTTACAGAAACTAGACTTTGTTCCTTTAATAAATGCTCCCCTTCTTGCTCTTAATTTGGTATACGAGGGTCTTTATCATAATTAAGCAACTACTAGCACAACAACAATCATTCTGATTTAAAACCGGTTCGGTTACGATTCCAGCAATCATTCCAGGTTGCTGGAATCGTAATCGAATCGGTTTAAAACCGATTCGGTTACGGTTCCAGCTTTTTGGAACCGCAAAACCGAACCGGAACCGAACTAAAAAATTCGATTCGGTTCCGGATTTTTGAAGGGAAAAAATAAAAAAATTTGGTTCGGTTCCGGTTAAGATTCCACATTTTATGGAACCGTAACCGAACTATTTGGGAATTCGGTTCGGGTTTTGGAACCGGATGGAACCGTAACCTTACGGTTCCATCCGGTACGGTTCTGATTCGGAACCGTGGCCGGGTCTAGTCTGGGCCATGACCTACAAGGCTATAAGCTCATCTAAATTTAGTTGTATGCCTCATTTGTCAACTTTCATTTTGATACAACTTTTTAAATAAAAATTTTAAAGTATAATTTTTAGAGGTAAATCTTTTAATAAGTTTTTTTTTAAAAGAATAATTTGATTATCAATGAAATTTTTTATTAAAAATTATTAAATTAATTTAATTGATAAGTTTTTTTTTTTTAAAAAAATAATATATTATGAAATATTATGAATAATTTAATTCTTTAAAAAAACTTTATACATTGTACTCTCAAAAACCTAAAATTTAAGGTTTTTTTTTTCAGTAGAGCCAAAATATCATTTTTAATCTCCAAAATTTTTTACTTAAATTATAACCAAACAATAAAAAAAACATTTCAAATTAAAAATAATTATTTTAATAAGAAGTGATATCAAATAGCCGCTTAATTGGATGTTAGAAAAAATAGAAAAACATGAAATAATTTTTATTACACAATCACCACCATGTCATGTTTGAATGAGAAGAGGAGAAAGAAAAATTGTACAGTGATGATTGAATTGGTCTTTTCTTCTATTTCTAATTTGTAAGACTTATAATTCATACATTATTTATGCTGATATTATAATGTTTTGTGCAATTATTTCTATAGATGATTCCTCAATTAATTAATTTTTTTTTAACATTGATTGTCAATATGGTAAGTAGCCTCTAGCCAATGTCAATGCAATTTGGGAATCTTCAGGGTTTTATTAATTTATTTATATTTTCTAATAGATTTTGAACTTCAATCTCATAATTTGTTTAGATTATATTTGGAATCACTGAACTAATTCAGGAAGACTAACATGGCCGCCCCTATTGTCTGAGTATATTTTTGGTATAAAAGGAAATTAGTATTATCAATCAATGAGTAGAGAATATATAATTGTATTAAATATAACTATTATTTATTTCTTTATTTATATTTTTATTATTTGATATTATTGAATAATCATATAGATAACGTGATAAGACCGATATATATTAGATTTTTTTTCCCTAATATCCATTTGTTGTTGCAACCAAAAAAGGAAAAAAAAAAAACATAACTTGGTACATATCCCATTATTTTAATTGGTCATAATTTTAGTGTCACTATCAAAAGTTCAAGATAAATAAAAATAATTTAAAAGAAAATCATATGAAGGATGTTTCTTTGAAATAATACATGCACATGATTGCATGATTAACATGTAAATTAAAATTAATAATAACTTTGTTGTAATTAATTTGAAAATTATACTCAAATGAAATGTAAAAAAACAAACACATCCTAATAACTTTCCTTTTATTGGTCCCAAGTTTCTTCTGTGAAGAATAATTTTCCCTTCAAAAATATCTCAAATAACCCATTAATTCATCATACATATTGTAAGAGATTTGTATAGCAAATAAAGGGGGTAATCCCACCCGAGAAAAGGAAATGGAAAATGAAAGGTTTATAAACATTTTCTAAATATTTATATTAAATTCGGAAAAACAAGGCTTAGTCTTGAGCTTGAGCTTGAATGTGTGTGGTTAAGTTATTGGTTTGACACTAGGATTAATAAATATATTTAATATATTTAATTGATCAAAAGATGGGTCTTATGATACATTAAATGCCTTAATTTAATAAAATATTTTTTATTTTATTTTATTTTATTTATTTTCATTTAAATCAGAAGATTTGTGTTTGATCAACACACCTTTTCAAAATTAACTGAAAATCTGAAAAACATTTGGTGGCAATAACCACTTCCTTTTATTGTGTATAAATGGAATGAAAAGACTAGAGGCAAAAACACATGCAAAGAGAGAATTTTTCCATATACCAAATTTTCTGATTTTGAATTTAAACACTTAGTAATTTCGCCAGGGATCGAAACTTCGGTGTAAAAATTTTGATTTTCGGATTGTTGAATCCGGATTGCAGACGTCTAACGAACTACAAGCACAAGAATAAGGACAAATTTATACTATAGGACATAGCGTTATCTGCTAACCTCAATCTATATAAGTCAGTTTGGTGTTATTGATTTTGATTACTTGCATTGTAAGTTTCCGTTTCAATAAAAAAAAAAAAAAAAAAAAACTTATTGCATTGTTTCCGTTTCAATATTGCATTCGTTAATTGTTATTTAACACATATTGTTTGCTTTCTCATTTTCTCATTAAAAGGTAACCTACTTTTCCTAACGGGACCAATGTCCATATTCATTTTCATAATATATAAACTGTTAAACAACACCATAGGAATCAACTTTTGATTAATGCTTCTGCCCTATTATATTTCTAAAGCAAAACCTATTTTAATATTGGATTTTCATGCTCATATTAATAGTTTTAACATAGAAGGCGTAGGATAATTGGATGTTTTACCTGTTCTATTTAAGTTCGGATCGGATGGTTTGACGGTGAGACTTCCAACGTTTCCAAAAAAAAAAAAGAAGGAAAATACTTTTTTTTTTTTAATTTCCGATCACAAGTTTTATCTTGTACGTAATAAAATATGTGTGAATGTTATAACATACAATAATTATAAAATAGTTTCTTCCGTTTACCAAACACTTTAACTGCCAGTAATCTAATATTTGTTTTAATGAGATTTAAAAAAAAAAAAAAAAAAGAAAGAAAGTTGAGGTTTAATTAGACTATTAATTAAATGAATAGGATCTTAATCCCAAATGGGGTTGTTTGCGCAATTTTTGTGCGTGAAGAAAAAAGAGCGTGTAAGGTTCAAACCTCCTGAGACAAAGTCCCAGCAATGGGTGTTTGATTAAGTGAATAAGCCTCCAAGGGGCACAAGCGCACAAATTACTGTCCTAAAGGTTATAAAAGCTAAAAGATAAAAAAATATGCTCGTTTGAGTCTTCATTTGATCGGGCTTTTCTCTCTGTACAAGTGGGCTTTTATAGTGAAACTTGTAAACTGCTTGGGCGGTCCCAATATCTCCATGCAGCTGCTGGATCGTGCCTTCAACTGTTGGGCTGTGAGTCTCAACTACTTAATCGTGGGTTGAGCTTTTATAGTGAAGCTTGTAAACCGCTTGGGCGGTCCCGGTATCTCCCTGCAGCTGCTAGATCGTGCCTTCAACCGTTGGGCTGTGCGTCTCAACTGCTGCGATCGTGGAAGCAACTGCATCATGCATTTTCGTCCTAACCACTAATTCGGTCGTCTCAAGCTTTTTGTCACTATTCGCTCCATCGTTCTTCCTCCCTTCGTTCTTTCCTTCGTCTTAGGGTGATTTCGTTCCAGGGTGACTAGAATTTCCTATGTCAACAATTGTCCCCCAAATTCACCTTGATTGAACCGGAAGTGAAGATCGAGGTGAATTTTTTCGGTCTTCCATCGACGAAAAGGCGTATAGATTGGAATGATAGAAACTTGTACGATCATTCCTCTTTGTTCTAGGGCAATTTTTCGGCTTTTCATCCAGGTTCGTTCCTTCCTCGTGCAGGGAAAACCACCACACCAACCGAGCCAGTCTCCTGGACGATCCCCAGTCCAGAGAATGTGGGAAGCTAGTCCCCCGGCCGATCCCTCAGTCCAGAGAACCCGCGAAGCCGAGGAGTGCGGCACCCTCCGCGTAGAGGCATACGATTCACCGTTGTCACCGGTCGCAACCCATCCGCAACCAGGAGATGCAGTACCTTCCACACAGAGGACCCTGGTCAGCCGTCGCTAACGGACATAGTCCATCCACACCATTACATTCCATTTCACACCTCACACCGTGTGGATGGCCGTTAGCTAATATCTTTACATTCCATTTCACACTTCATCGAAGAGAAGCTTTCGCTTCTGATGGCCTTTGTTTCATGCAGATATTTTCTTTTTCTCGACTTTCTTCTGCCTCTCCCGATCTTTTCTTTTTCATCTTAGGGAGTCCGCTTGGTTACGGAGGGCCAAGCTGCGATGTTTTGAGTAAGGTCGGCCCTTAAATGGGCGGTTGGGAGACCTTGCAAGTTACTTCTTCAACCTTCCTCTTTTTATGTACTCCCAAGCCATGATACTGTTTTCACGTGAAGTGCTTTTTTCCATGTGTTACCTGACCAATTGGGGGGGCTCCTGCTCTAGGTCTGGTTTTTTTTACCGAAAGTAAGCATGCGACCTGATGGTCTTGTCATATCAATTTTATCTTTACTGCTTGTGCCAATAATGGAAACAGCTTTGGAGATGCCTCTAGAGGATGTAGTATTGACATCTGTCCTTGACCGATCTTGGAGGTCGATGCTAAGATTTTGAGATTCGGCCGATCTACTGGAGGCCGATACTGCAAAGTCGAGTGAGGTAAAACCCGTGGTGGAACTCTTCGCTCTGTAATCTGTCGGGCTTCCTTTTGGAGTCATTCGTGAACCTATCACTTCTGAAATAAATGTGCAGCCCTTTCCTATACGTTTCATCATGAGGCCCATTTAAAAGCCATTTTTACGTCACTTCCGTGTTTCCTTTCGTCGCACGTCACTTTCGCAGCGAGTTGCATTCGAACACCTGTCTAGGGCAACCTTTCATCCTTTTCCGTTTTCCCGCCGCTTTCACTTCTCGACGACTCGTATTGCGACACCTGTCCTAGGTTAAACCCTTCGTCTGTTACATAAGGATTCATCCCCCTCTGGCTCTCACTTTACCTTCGACTTCCTCTGCAAACTTACTTTTATCACATTCTCGACCTTCTGTTATCAATGGCTTCTTCATCCTCTGCTCCCAAAACTAGCGCCTCAACCTTCACCGATTATAAGATGGCGCTAGAATCTTCTTCTGTGGGCACCTTCGGCGTTCACACTCTTGATGAGAATTTCGGCCAGTGTGCTCTTGGCCCCATCTTCGATGAAGATGACACTATTGCAACGGCTCCGTTGGCTCAGCAGTTCCCCTCTTCTTCTGGCCTCCCATTTTCTGAGCCACTTAACATCTCTCCTCTCGCTCAGTCCAAATCTGATTCGCACTTGGCCCAAACCCGATACCGCATTCGAAGCCTAGTTTCAACGTATGCTGTTGCATGCGGATACTCGAGCCTTTTTAGACAAACATCACATTCTTCCTTTCATCGAGCTTTCATTAGCTTGGCCCCCTTTTGACTGTAACTTATTTCTTATTTCTTTGCTCTTTTGGTCTTCTGAATACAATGTATTCATTCTTCCGGTCGGGCCCCTCACTATCACCCTTCGTGATATTGGTGCTCTTACTGGACTGGCCCCTCTTGGAGTGACCATCTCGGCTTGTACAAACTTTCGTTTCCCTCATCCTTCAATGGACCCTTCGTCATTTTCATCATACTCTTCTTTTCTTCGCACGTTTTCGAAAACGGCTGGTCATGTTTCGATGTTAGAGCGAACGGCTTTCCTTCATTATTAGTTGTGCAAATACATCATTTGTGTGCCTAGCCAAAAGCCTGTGGCGGGCTATCTCCCTATCTCTTCCGACCTTACCCACGGCCGTCACTTAGACATGGCCTCCTTTTTACCGGCCGCCATATATCGGGGATTGGCCGTCCTCCAGAAACAACTTCGGTAGGGGGCATCACCCATTGCCTCTGGTCCCCTGTGGCTCGTTCAACTCTGGTTGAGAGCCTATTTCCTTGTCTTCGGCATAATTGATTCAACTCACCCTTATCCTTGTGCCGGTCTTCTTTTTTCTCAACTTCGGAAATCTTCTTTCTCCCCTCGCGGTGTTTTTGAGTATTTCTATACTCTTCCTCGGGCTCCTTCTTTTTTCCATTTTTCTGTGTCGGATAGTCCATCATTCGTCCATGACCTCCCTCTTTCGGAAGAGGACAAATCAGGTCTTCGCATATGGCGCAGGTTTTTATGTAGCCGCGACCTGATTCATGACATCATGACTGGGGCCAACGGCAAGGCCGGAGTTGAGGTGTACTCATCCAACTTCGTTGCCCGTCAATTTGGCCTCGTTCAAGGGTGGCCTCTTTCTTTCTTTCACACGCGATCTGCTTTGTCAGACCGTTTTAAGGTCTTTTCAGTCTCTGAAGTTGAGGATTCCTTGGCGGAAACTCGCTCTTTGATCTCTTCTTTTGTTATCGTTCTTTTTGCTCTTTGCACGTCTGTTCATTCTTCTTTTGATCGTTTCTGGCCACCTGCCCGCGAACAATTTTTCTCATTGCCTTCCATGAGAGTTTTTTCTTCCATTCATTTGTCCCCCAAGTCCACTGAGCTAACGGGGTCGAAGAAGGCAACTGAGGCGTCCAAGCCCAAGAAAATAAAGCTTGCTAAAAGGAGACAGCCTTCTCCCAGTCGTAGCTCTGATTTGGACGTGCCGCTCATCCGTCGCTCTAAGGTATGAGTTTGAGACCCGTCTTCTTTTGCACATGAGTTTGATGTACTCTGAAATCATAATTGTGTATCTTGTGCAGGTGCTTAGGATTGAGCCGCCTTCCGCAATGCCCGAAACGGCGCGAACTCTGAGGGCCGAAGCTCATACAGGCGGAGGTGAGGAGGTGGGACCTGCAGAAATACCGGTCGTTCAGTTCCCTCTGATGCGGATGAAGCGGCCGAGGGTCCCATCATGGAGCAATTACCAGGAGAGGGCGGTGCAGTTGAAGCCGATCCCCAAGGTATGGAGCCATATATTGAATTTGGTTGTTCGCGTCCAAGAGTCGAGGAAATTCCAAGAGACCATTCTCTATTTGAGCGCTTCTCTTCAGACGGTTCTGTACCAATTGTGCAGGATCCAGATGATGAGGCTGAAGTGCCAGAGCCTACTTGGCCGACTGGGTCTCTTTGGCACCACCTTAAGCAACTTTATCCCTTAGTACACAGGATGTCTGCCTCAGGGCTTAGAGGGAGTTATAGGGACGTGGACGGCCTTTATAGTTTGGCTGAATTGGCGTCGTTAGAGGAGGCTCGGTCTATGTAAAAAATGACGTACTTCGTCGTATTTACGAGGAGGATTGGGTCATTTACATTTCTGATTCGTCCGATTCTGATTCTATTACAGATGCTCGGCCTACTACTGCGCCGCACCGCTAAATGCCAGAAGCAGTATCTCCAAGTACTTCTGCGCACCAGACATCGGCCTTTGCGCAGCCGTCATCTTCGGCTCCTCCGCCGTCTCCTCCTCGAGTGGAGTCTCTTGTGCCTGAACAGCCGTCCCATCCGGCTCTTATGATTGCTTCTTCCGCAGCTCCTGTTCCGACAGTCCAAGTGCCAGCCGCTTCTGAACAATCATCGCCCCCTCGGGCTGAGTCTCCCGTCTTGCTACAAAGTTCTCCTGCTCGGCCGTCTCCTCGTCAGACAGCATGGCCGCTGGCTCTTGTCCCCCAACATCCATCATCCTCAGATACTTTATCTCAGCAAGAACTAGTGCAGCCACAAGCTGAGGCATTTGAGGCGTTGGTGGATCGGCCTTCCAGTTCTGGTTCTGGGGTGGTAAGTATGTCTCTCATTTCCTTTAGCTCATGGTCTTAATTCATTTTGCTAATTCCTTCTTCGTGTGCAGGCATCCGACCCATTATTGCAATCGGTCCAGAACATTTTGGACCGCTTTGGTCGATTGTCCTCTACTTCTTTTCGGCCTCATTCGCCTTCGGTCAACACCAGTACAGACCTGGAGGGCCTTCAGGAGATTCTTGGTCAATACGCTTCCTTTGCTGCACTGGAGGTTAGTCAGGCTGCTCGGCCATAGAACATCCTTCAATTGGACAAAAGCTCCTCCGAATTAAGCCGAATATTGGCCCTTCCTGCCTTGCCCATATCGGTTGATGATCAATTTTTCCTCCAAGAAATGCAAGACGACATAACAGCCCTTCTCTCTCGGTATCGCAATATGCACAGCCAGAGGGTTGGGCTTCGCTCCTCTGTAATGAGGAAAGAAACGCTTCGTGGCTCTCTTGAAGCCCTTCATCAGGCCCTGAGGGAGACTATAGAAGAAATGATGACCGAGGAATCGGTCTTCCTGGACCTGGAGCGACAGTTACAAGAGATTCAGCGTCTTGTTGAGGAAAGCTGTATGAGAAAAGAGGCTAAGAGGAGGACCATTGCTACTCAAGTAACGGAGATGGACGAGTCTATGGCAGAGTATGAAGGTCTGGCCCGTATAAATTTTGAGAAAAGCTTGGCCGATTTGGATGCGGTAGGTTTGGAGATTCGGGACGAATGACGCCTGAGGAGAGAGACGCTTTCAGCCATTAAGGAGCTGCCTGGGGGTTTTCAGCGTTCTTCGGGCCAAAATTAATGATTTTTGTAAGACGTTATATCGTCTATTCCTTGTATTTTTAGAACGTTTTCGTCCTTAATTAATGAAAATACATTATTATTCTAGTGCATTTTGTACATTTTCATGCTCCCACAAAGAGGGCACATATCTCTTCAAGTACTTGCCATTTATCGCTCTTGCATGCACTCTTCCGTTCAAGTCCTGCAAATGGTAGGCTCCGTTTGGTAACACATTTTTCACCACGAATGGGCCTTCCCAGTTGGGCGACCATTTTCCATACGCCGGGTCCTTAGAACCAAGTGGCAATATAATTTTCCACACTAATTCGCCCTCCCTGAACGATTTAGCCATTACTCTGAGATTATATTCCTTGGCTATTTTTCTCTTTTGTGATTCTAGACGATTTAGCACATCACATCTGATATCTTCCAATTCCAATAAATTCTGGATCATTGCCTCGTCGTAGTGTTCCTTTGTCAGCTTTTCTTGTAACATCACCCTGGTGGACTCGATATTCATTTCTACTGGAAGCACAGCCTCGTGACTATACACTAACTGAAACGGTGTCACTGAAGTACTTGTTCGTGGTGACGTCCTATAAGCCCATAAAGCCTGACTCAAATATTCGTCCCATCGTCTAGCGTTGTCTGTCACCATCTTCCCATCAACCCTTTAAGGGTCTTATTGGACGATTCTGCTTGACCGTTTGACTGAGGGTAATAGGGGGTAGTGTTCACCAACCGAATTCCGTACTCAGCCAGCAAATCTTTCACATTTTCACCGTTTAATGAGGTGTCATGGTCTACCATTATTGTTTGTGGTATACCAAATCGGTGAATTATATGCTCTTTTATGAACTTGATGATCTGTTCTTAGGAGATTTCCACAACTGGGATAACTTCCACCCATTTGGTAAAAAACTCGGTAGCAACAATGATGAAAGTATGCCTTTTGCTCGATGTTGGGTAAATCTTCCCTATCAAGTCTAGGGGTGTGCATTAATCGGTTTTAACCGATTAACCGAACCGTTCCGACCCATTTTTTTATTACGGTTCGGTTAATTTTGTTAAATCGGTTATTGCGGTTAAAATTTTTAACTTTTTCGGTTATTCGGTTCGGTTACGGTTATGAGATTCGTATAACCGAACCGACCGATTAACCGAAATTAAACCATATATATATATATATATATATATATATTAGCGCGTGCAAATCCTTTAATTTTTTAGAGTTAAGATAGTCTGCATGTAAACTCTAAATTGGTTGTAGTTATATTGATTTGATAATACTACCCGAAAATAAAATTGAAAAAATTCAAATGACAAGCTGCATTAACAGCTTGGTTTTGACTCTTTTTAATTTCTCTCAAGAATTTTAAGTTAAAAATACATAAAATTTCAAATGTGTAGATTTTGCATCGTGGTGGATTCGTAACCCTTAAAATTTATAACATGACAGGTTTGGAAGGAAATCTGAGGCTGTGATAATCATCGAGGGTTTAAAAAATATTTCTCTCGCATGTAATTAAATATATATATATATTTAAACAAATGTTAGTTAGAATCGGTATTTTTAGAATCAGATATATTTAATCAATGTTAGTTAGAATCAATATTTTAGAATCGGATATGTGATCGAATTAGTGATCCAAAAAATTTAATGCATCAGTGGTTCGACTGGTTGAAACGTTCCGAAAAAATCGGTAGAACCGACCTACATCATATATAATTTTACTAATTAAAAATTATAAAAAAATATTAAATTTTAATTTATGGATTGGTTAATAACCGAATTAACCATACCGACCAAAATATAATGGTTAATTGGTTAATGGTTATGTGTCATAAATTGGTTTAAATCGGTCACACTTTTGTTTAACCGAAAATTTCGGTTACGGTTAAGAAATCAAGGATTAACCGACCGAACCGACCGATGCACACCCCTAATCAAGTCTATCGCCCATCCCATAAACGGCCACGGTTTAATGATTGGGATCATCTCGATCGCTGGTGCCATTTGAATAGGCCCGTGCTTCGGACAAGCAATGCATCATTTGGCATATGAGATGCACGATTCTCCCATCTTCGGTCAATAATAGCCGCTTCGTATAATCAACCATGTCATCTTTACTCATGCTTGGTGTGCCCCACAAACACATTCATGCACTTCGGCCATGATAGTTTTAGATTCAGATGGCCCTACAAATTTCAACAACAATCCATCTTGTCATTTTTTATATAGCACATCTCCTGAGACTACGTAGTTCAGGTCTTTAAGTTTTAGCCTTCGATCATTCCCTCATTCGGGCTGTTTTAGAAACGTCTTGATTTCGCTTCTCCAATCGTCCTCCTTTTCGATTTCAACGGTCATGACATTTGTCTCTTCATTTCGTCGCATCAGGACCAGCTTCACCTAGCCGCTTCTATATATACCATCTATGTTTGCTTGCTTGTACCCGGAAGCTGCTTGGGCTAAACTATTGGCCAATTCGTTTTTTGCCCTTGGAACGTGTTCCAACTCTGCATGATCAAATCGCTCTACCAACTCTTTGGCCACATCCAATAATGCCATGACTGATGGGCTTTGGCAATTAAAGGTTCCTATCACTTATTGGATTACTAGTTGCGAATCCCCCTTAATGGATACATGGGTTACTCCCATGTTGAGGAGTATCTCCAACCCAAGTATCAAGGCTTCGTATTCGGCCTGGTTATTAGTGCAATATTCATTCAACTTGATTAAGAACCGAAATGATTCCCCCAACGGGCTGACTAAGACAATCCATATTCCAGCTCCTCTCATTGTGCTGGATCCGTCGAAATACATCGTCCATGGTTTCAGACTGCATTCGTCCAGATCCATTTCTATTTCTCTAATAGTGCTCAAACAGGGGTGGTCAGCTAAGAAATCTGCCAAAGCTTGATTTTTTACAGCCTTTTGGGGCTCATGTCGTATATCGAATTCTGATAGTGATAAAGACCAGAAACCAACTCTTTGATGTAAGATAGGACGAGAAAACATGTACTTTATTATATTAATTCTTGTGATCAAATACACTATGTTCGGCCTAAGGTAGGCTCGTAATTTAGTACATGTGAAATATAGAGCCAAACATAATTTCTCCATTGGAGAATAATTACATTCATAATTCAGCAATTGTCTGCTGATATAATAAATGGCTCTCTCCACATTCATGTCATCATCTTGCGCGATCATCCCAGCTATGGACTGCTCTTCGACCGATATGTACAATTTCATTGGCCTTCCTGGCACTGGAGGTACCATCACCGGCGGCTGTGACAAGTATTTCTTCAGGCTTTCAAAAGCTTGTTGATGTTCTTCGGTCCAGACGAATTCGTCCTTGTCCTTTAACCTCAATAAGGAGGAGAACACTTTTGTTTTCCCTGGGACTCCAGTTTCTTGCTGACGTAAGTGATGCGTCTATCATGCTCGCTCCCCAGATTTACCTCGTCCAATGCATCTTGTCCTCTTGAGATATTTGTCTTTCTTCGTCCATTCAGAGCGTATTTCTCTTCTTCCATTGATTCACCTCCTTCTATCAAGCAGTCTACTCCGTATAGTTCTCTTATCTTGTCCTCCGTCTGATGCGCCAGCAGTTTGCCTCTTAAAGTCGAAATCACGGCATGTGCTTCGGCCTCATTTTTTGCTCTGCTACATAGGCCATTAAATTGTACTTGGAGGCCGCAAGGGCGGCTTGCTCCTTATTCTGCTTGTTCTTCATTTAAATTGATGTGCGTTGGCTCTCCAAAAACCACTGTGGTTGGTCTCGTCTGTGCAAAAAAATCATTCAGCAGTCTTGCGGGGTACGGCTCGTCATTTTGAGCCACAATGGTCAGGTTTTCCCCTTCATTCAGAACTCTGGTCGGCCCATAATTCCCTTCGTACATGAAAGACTCGACCGAATTTGTCTCTACAGTGAAAGGCTTGTTGTCGGCATGCACTAGCTCCGCCTCGTCCCTCTGGTTCCAGAAAACTAGGCATTGATGAAGGGATGAAGGGATCCATCGGCTGCCGTGTATCCAATCTTTTCCTAGGAGCATATTGTATGTTGTCGGCCCATCTATGACGAAAAATACTACTATTTTCGTAGTACTTCCCACTTGCAAGTCCAACGGAATAACCCATTTGGCCGTCGTCGCCCCTCCATTAAAGCTGGTAAGAACCACTTTCGTAGGGAGGAGGTCTTCTTCTGACTTTGCCAAACGTCCTAGCATCCTAACTGGTATTGCATTAATGGCCGCCCCATTATCAATCAACACTTTGGTGATAGGTATCCCATTAGCCTTTTCTTTTACGTACAGCGGCCGCAAATGCTTTGTCATTTGTGGTGGCGGCTTTGGGAATATCACATTCCCTGACAGACCTATCTCCATTGCTTGATCGCCCTCATTGTTAGCTTGAGGCGGTTTTTCTTCCATGTCCCATCTAGATGGTAGCAACGTGGCTGGTGCACCTTGAGAGACGTTATTGACGGCCAATCTCCATTTTTCAGCTCTAGTAATGGTCCGCTTTATCTTAGGTGTCCCATACAAAACGAGGAATGGATATCGTCCCAAATCTTCTCCCAATGTCCCGACTGCAGGATTGCCGGCCTCATATAATTCTTTGAGAAGCCGATTTTATGAAATTCCATTTTTTCCTTGCTTCGGTTTTGATGTCTATTTCTTCTTCTATGTCGGTCATTTCCTCATCCGAAGCCTCCCTATCCGTTATTGAGAGCGCTGTAAATTTGGTTTCCTTGCCCTCATAGACGTCTTTGCTTGTTCCAGCTACTCCGCTATTATCCCCCTTGAATTTTACGGGCAACAAGTAATGGTTGGCCACAACCGATGGCATACTGCCGAACTGAATGACGATAGGAGGTTATTCGTCGTCTGTTTCGTCCCACTTTTGCCTGTCGAACTTAGTGCGTTCATCGCCGCTCGTCACTGCTTTTTTTTGCTGTCACTCCCTTTTTTGTTTGCTTCTGATTTCTCCATGATGCGAGGGCTACGACCCATTGTGGCCTTTGCTTCACATTGTTGACGCATCATACGACCATAGTTTCTTTGATGTCTCCTTAACTGCGTCCTCGTCATTTCGTCCACGGGGGAATAGTTCCTGCCTAGACGCTATCCTGAGAGTGGCCTTCGGTATGAATGCCATATATTGGGCCGATGAATTTTCGGCCTAAACGTTCTTACATTTTGGACGAAATTTGAATTCTCCCCATAGAATCTTGGGGGGGAAGGTCCATGGCTGCCATGCTGCTGACTCTTTCTTTACGGGCCTTTCACAAGTCTCTTCTAACTCCATCATCCATTCTATATTATTTTTGCATCGAATACAAACATTAGGCTGTTCTCCATGCTCTGAAGGTGCCTTAATCCTTTCCAGAGCGCTTGGACGATGATGGTGCTGTCCTTCATCTAGAACTAATTTGACCTTCGGTAGATTCATCTTGGCAAGGTCTGGGTTGATCATGTTCAATTCCACCGATTTTGGAAAAGGGTTGTTATCCACTGCCATCTTTTTCTCGAACGTAATTCGTCCAGATTCTATGGCATCCTGCAAAACATTTCGAAAAATAAGACAATTATTAGTTGTATGAGACCATGCATTGTGCCACTTACAATATTTTTTACTACCGATTTGTCCGACTGTTGGCAACGTATGTCGATCGCTCAAACTAATTTGTTTATCTTTATACAACTGGTCAAATATGGCATCCACTTTAGTGATATCAAAAGAGAAGTTCCTACTCTTTTTATAGTTCTTTTCATTGGCTTGGGGCTCCGCCCACGTCTTACAAATGTAAGGCTTCCCCTTAACCAATTCGGCTAAACATAAGTCGGCCGATTCGACGTCTACTTCGTCCATTTCATAATCAATGTTTCTATAATACGTCCATTTGCTCGTATTTTTTATTTGCTCATCTTCTCGTAATAACCGCTTATAACGCACCACACTAGTGGTGAGTTGGGGAAGGTCCCAAAATTCGCGATCCTGAAATTTCTTTTTTAGATCGAGATTGAGGCAACCTTGAGCGATTCTCACAAATTCCTTTTCGGGCAGAGGCACGTAACATCGGCCTCAGGCTACCTTAAACCGCTGTAAAAATGTCTCGGCCCACTCTCCTGTCAACTGTCTTAGGTTTGCCAAATCGGCCAAGGCTACTTCAGATTCGGCCTTGTAAAATTGCGCATGGAACAATTGTTCCATTTGCTGCCAACTTTCTACCGAATTGGCCGGCAGACTGTCATACCAGGAGAAAGCTACTCCTGACAATGAGCCGTGAAATAACCTCAATTTGTGGAAATCATTGACTTCCCCACACTGAAGGGTAAATCGTCATATGTGTTCCATGGTAGAAACCTCCCCAGACCCCATAAATAGGGAAAAATCTGGTATCTTGTAGTTTCGAGGCCACAGATAAGCCACATCGATCCAATCAGGATACAGTTTCCAATATCTTGGTCGAATTGGCCGTATGCCTAGACCGAATTGGTCTTGAAGGATCTCGGTCATTTATTCCCTTAATATATCATTGCCATTAAATGGCACAGCTATGGGCGGCGGCTGCGGTCCTCTCAAAAGTGGGACATAATCGTGATTCTGCCCCTGAGAAGCCTGGATGTCTTGAGGCAACACCACTTCATGTTGTGCCATACTTGGCCCTTGGTGCATATTTGGCCCTAATTGTGGGCCATTGCCCCCAGGACTTATTCCTTCCCTGAGAACCATAGGGATGTTGGTCCCTTGCGCAGGAACATTACTAGGACCAGCCTCTTGACTGCTTGGTGCAGGGAGGGGCATAGTCCACGACAGCGCCGTCCCACCGTTCACACATTTAGCCATTAATTCATTCAACGAGCTTAGATGTTTGGCCATGTTTTCGTAATGTGAGTTGCTAGTTGATACGAATTTGTCTATGACATGCGAATTTTGAAGCCTAACCTGTTCGACAACATACTGCGTGAATTCACCGAACAACGCGCGTACCGCGTTAGGGCCGAGCTCCCTCATAGGTTCGTATCGACTAGCGTCTGGCAGACCCTCGAAATGACCGATTACCGCTGGAACGTGAGGCTGGTTGGTTTGCTCCAGTCCTCCTTCCTCCGCGCTCGAGCCAGTTTGAGCGTTTCTTTTCGGAGGCATCTCCACTATTTACACCAATTCTCCCACTGTGGTCGCCAAAATTGTTTGCGTAATTTTTATGCGTGAAGAAAAAAAACGTGTAAGGTTCAAACCTCATGAGACAAAGTCCCAGCAAGATGTGTTTGATTAAGTGAATAAGCCTCCAACAGGCACAAGCGCACAAATTACAGTCCTAAAGGTTATAAAAGCTAAAAGATAAAAAATATGCTCGTTTGAGTCTTCATTTGATCGGACTTTTCTCTCTGTACGAGTGAGCTTTTATAGTGAAACTTGTAAACCGCTTGGGTTGTCCCAGTATCTCCCTGCAGCTGCTGGATCGTGCCTTCAACCGTTGGGCTGTGCCTCTCAACTGCTTGTTCGTGGGTTGAGCTTTTATAGTGAAGCTTGTAAACCGCTTGGGCGGTCCCAGTATCTCACTGCAGCTGCTGGATCGTGCCTTCAACCGTTGGGCTGTGTGTCTCAACTGCTGTGATCGTGGAAGCAACTGCATTATGCATTTTCGTCCTAACCGCTAATTCGGTCGTCTCAAGCTCTTCGTCGCTCTTCGCTCCATCGTTCTTCCTCCCTTCGTTCTTTCCTTCATCTTAGGGCGATTTCGTTCCAGGGTGACTAGAATTTCCTCTGTCAACAGAGGTAAAAAAATTTAAAAAAATATAAGCTCATGGGAATGTGTCTCTTACAAACTAGTTTTTAGGATAAGTTCCACCTTAAATTTGTAACATGTTTACAACATATTATCATTGCCACGACACAGTAATGTATTATCCATGATCCTACCTTTTCAGTAAAATGAAAAAATAAATCAAGTATTTAATTCAAAAAACTAAATACTTGACAAACTATATGAATCAGGGCATTGCTAACATACCCTTGGGTATCTGATACCCAAGGGTTGTTAGCATTAAAAAAATAAAAATAATAAGAGTAATTGGTTGCAACAACCGGTTGCAACCAATTACTAAAAAAAATTTAAAAAAATTATTTTTTATTAAATAATTATAAAATATTGATAAAAAAAATTACAAAAAAAATGTATTGTAAGTTTTAAATTTTTTTTTATAAAATATTGATAAAAATAAAATAATATAAAAAATTTATTTTTATAAAATATTGATAAAAATAATATAATATAATTTTTTTTTTGCATATTTATTGGTGAAAGTTGCAAGTTTAATGGTAGAAGTTGCATATTCAACGGTCATAGTTGCATATGTGATTTTCGAGGCAGATGCAATTGCATGTTATTGCTAAAATTTCAAGTCCAATGGTTTCATTTTGCATGTTTATTGCTAAATGTTTCATCTTCGAAATATTGCATATTTATTGGTCAAAGTTGCAAGTTTAATAGTAGAAGTTGCATATTCAACGGTCATAGTTGCAGGTGCGATTTTCGAGGAATATGCAATTGCATGTTATTGCTAAAATTTCAAGTCCAATGGTTTCATTTTGCATGTTTATTGCTAAAAATTTCATTTTCGAAATATTGCATATTTATTGGTGAAAGTTGCATGTTTGATGGTAGAAGTTGCATATTTAACGGTTATAGTTGCATGTGCGATTTTCGATTTGCAAAAGGATGTGCTAAAAGGTCAAAGAATGACGTAGTGACAAGTAGAAAATGTAGCCAGTGTCAGCAAACAGGGCACAACAAAAGGAATTGTTCTATAAAAATTGTTACAGCTAATGATGCAGGTGGAAGTACTCTGAGTGGGACTAGTGTACCTTCACAAACATATTGGATGCCATCGACACCAGAATGGTCATCAGGTATTAAGAATTAAGAAAATTTCAATGGGGAATAATTGACCATATTTGATTATTTATATTGTGTAGTTTTCTGTTTGTTAGAAAATCCGGTTCGTTCTCAGTATAATTGGTAGGTTAATATTTGTAGGTTTTGCAAGTGATGGTCTAACGTCATCGACGTATGCAACGCCATCGACTTCAGAAGCATTTGCAGGTATTAATATGTGAATGATTTTGCAGGTATTAATATGTGAATGATTTTGCAGGTACTAATACAAGTTTATATTTATGATTACCGAAGTGAATTAACATGGAGACATTTGTAGGTTTCGGTCGAGAAAGCAATATTTTTGGAACATCTTCACAGTCATGTTACGAAAATGAAACTTGGTGGCCTTATTCTATATAGTCTTTTATTCAATATTTGTATGACATTTTGGATGTTGTAAGAAGAACAAAGTAAGCATAATGGATGTTGTAATGGCAGGTTTAGACCTCAAACATTATCAAACATTATGTTCAATTTTCTTTATGGTTATATTTGGTTAATGACTTGTTTAATAGCTAATACATAAGACTGATAATACACCTAATTCAGTAGTTGCAGCCATATTTCTCAATTTCTATTTACACAAAATCCAGTCAATACCTAATTCACTAGTTGCAGCAGCGACATTTCAGAATTTCCATCGAAGAACAACAAAATCCAGTCACTACCTAATTCACTAGTTGCAGCCACATTTCAGAATCTCTATTTACAGAAAATCCAGTCACTACCTAATTCACTAGTTGCAGCCACATATCAAATTTTCTATTTACACAAAATCCATTCAATACATAATTGAGTAGTTTCAGTATATGCAGTGAAAAGTATCAGTTACATTTTCAGTAAAACAAATGTCAAGCCTTTCTCCTTAAACGACCTTTCTTTTGACTGTTCTTTGGCATTCTAACTGACAATTTCGTAGGTTTCGATCTGGGTGTTTGCAGTGAAATCAGCTGCTGTTGATTATTATATTCTCCTATTGCTAACTTTAAGACCTCGTCACGGTTGTCATTGAATGGAGAGTCAATAAGTTGCAGTGCTACTGTCACTCTAGCTTCATGGGAGTCATGTTGGTCCAATTGATATAAAATAAGTTAAGGAAACGAGTCAGTATATGTACCATCCAAAAAAAGTTAATATGTGTCTTCACATAGAAATAATTGTGCAGCAAAAGAAAATGAAATGCTATTGATACATTTACAAAATCAAATGCTGGTTATACATTAAAGAGCCCAAAAGATGTTAGGTGAGGTGAGGAAATTTGTCTCCCCAAATTTTACACTAACTGCTAAAGTTTGGATTCATTTTTCCACTTTATAGACGAAATATCCCAACTGTGTAAGAGCAAGTAACAAGAATATATAATGTGAACTTATAACTATATCTAGCACCCAAGAATAGTTAGTTGAACGTAATAGTCCCATCACGTACCAGGTAAGTTGTGCTGGTGGCGAATCCCGGAGTGTCCATAAATTTAATAACATAAATCCCGCAATCATACCCGTTGGGTTGGGTTGGAACTCTTATACCATTGCACACTTGGAAAGACAGGAAGCTCCAAGGTTATGGGAATGTGTTCAGTAGATAACTGCGGTGGATAACATCCAGCGCTTGCAACTAAATGAGAAAATAAACTGGTTATAATAAAAAATTCTGCATAATAGATATACAACAAAATAATGAAAAAAAAAAGTGAGATGGAATTACAATAATATTCACTTGATTTTGTCGTTTACGCGCTCGACGACCACTCCGTAAAGAATCTCAAATCTCTCACAAACTTTTTCTTTAACCTTAACCAATCACATGTACCAATGGAAATCTCCGTCGTGGATGGGCACGAATATCTAGTGACAAGTAAAGAAGATATAAGGATGCAATTAAGAAATAGTAACGTAAAAATTATAAATGAAGCATAAAGATAAATATATACTGTACCTGTTGGCATCTTTGCAGATCACACATATAATGATCTTTCAATTGGGAAGCTCTACGAAATGAATCATATTGTGCATTTCGCTCTAGTACCATTTGCTACATATTCAATTATGGAATCGAGACCAAAATATTATGACTTGGAATGAGATAAAAAAAAGCAATGAAATTACAATAATCAGGTTTAATGGTACAACGAAAATACTAACAGCAAAGGTTGTCGGTAAAAACCAATTGATTGGTTCATTAGTTCTTTTCAAAGACTCCTCTATGGTGAGATACTCAGCTTTCATGCAAATGACCTGAGGAATAGGTACGTTATTATTACCTACTTATACGAAAAAATCAGTAAAAATCAATAGATACAACCTCGCATTGAACTGGTTCATCAGGCAAAAGTGACAACAAGCTACCCCGTGTGATTTGTTCATGACTTGTTCGGACAATAATATCACTGCAAGCAACCCGAACAAGAATTAAAAAAAAATTCATTCGAATATACATATATCGAAAATAAGTCAGTCTATGGTGGTAAATGATTTGGTACCTTTTCTCAGCGAATTTATTAAAACAATATTGAATTATCTTCAAATGATCAGTATTGACTGCCTTGTTCACCAAAAAAGGACCAGCTTTAAATTTGGACATTGCGCCTGTTGAAACAAGATCATATGGCGACAATTGATAAGGCCCTGGCTTTCTGTTTCTCAGTGGCCGATTAGGAATTACAGACATGTCTGAGTCTTGAGCCTCTGCCTTCTGTCCAACTATATCCATCGAGGACTAGGTGACAGAAAATAAGTCATAAATTATATTCAAATAATAACAATGAAAGTAAAATAAAACATATAATTGCTTGTATTCATACCTCATCCTTTAGAAGAGTGGAGCATGGTTTAGGGTTGGCCATTGATTCATTAAATGCTGCTGCAAGCTTCTGCTTCAACTTGAAGGAGTCGTCAAGAGAGGACGAACTAATGGTAGTTGGTTTTTTATCACGGGCATTTACATCCTTAGCATCGACTGGTTGTTCAGCTTCAAAGATAGGGACCGACGTCGGTTCATCAGTCGGACGCGCTTGTTCTCCACAAACATGGGAATTTATCTCTAACAAATATTCTTCTAATTTATCAATCTTTTTTGTCAATTGGTTCACTTTATTTTCCATCAATTTCATGCCTTGCGAGGTTTTTTTGGCATGTTCTCCTATAGTTTCCTGAATTCTTTGTAGGCTTGTCATAACTGGATCAAAATCTTTCGCACGTACAAAACTGTCTTGGTGGCCACTATCCTTCCTCATGGGAACCTATTTAAAATTTAAAAATTATAAGTAATTTGTTAATGATAACTTGAAGCATACCATAAAAGGAAATTATTAACTTAATTTAATACCGCATTGATCCCGAAACCACCAAATTTTTCTCCCATTGAACAATTTTTTTTATTTTCGTGGCTGTCCACTGCATGATAGACCAACCATTCCTCGGTGAAGAGAGCTGGTAAGTAGAAGACGACATATAGAAAATCTGCCGAAACAAATAAATGTCATAATCATAAACATGGACTGCATGGTGGTAGCACAAACATGACGAAATTAAAGAGATCAAATGTTATTCATTTCATACCATTAAAAATAAAACACATCCTCTAATTGAAGAAGTTTTCTTTTCATTGACCTTCTTCACTTCATTCCATAAAAACTGTAAACACCAGGTTGCCCAATTTTTAAATCTAATAGAGCTGACATCTTTCAATGCATGCATGTAATATGGGTTGATGTACGCGGCATGAGTAGGACATAGGATAGTACTGATAGCAAACAAACAAAAAAGAATAGAGAAATCATCATCTGCAGTGGTAATACTGCTTAGTCTCTCAATCACAATTGCTATTGGGATCCATTTCTTACTAGTACAATACCGGGCTCTTAACTCAGCTATGTCATTGTCGTCCCCGTAAGTCTCAAAGTTCGAACCCCCATCCTCAATACCCATAATTGCAGTAAAAGTATCAACACTCATACTGTATTCAGTTCCATTAAGTGTTATTATCTCTCTCTCACGTCACATTGTTTAACCAACCATCTACATAACTCTTGTCGCACTCTCCCACAGCTGAGACCCAAGAGGCTTCCAAATCCAAGCTCTCTTACAGCTTCTTCTTGTTCAACACTAAATGTGGAAACCATTTTCGAGAATTGAGTGACACTGCATCTTGATATTCCTCTATAATTAGGGTATTTTCTCTCTACCTTATCCACTGGATCGCGTAATAATCCACGAGGCCACTTTTCGTGGTTGACAGATTTCTTATTATACTTGTTCACAAAAGCAACTTTCTGTTCCAAGGTCATTTTCTTCCAATTCGTTCCTATGTCACCTTTTATCTATAACCAAATAATATAGTCAAATCAAAAAATATAGATAAGGTTAATAAATCAAACTATAAAGTTAAATAACAAAGAAAAGTTAAATAGTAGATTGCATACCTCTTTGGTCACTTTAAGACCTTCTTCTTTCAGCCGCTTTGCTTCAGACTTGCTTTCGAGACAAGTCAAATTAATTTTGTATTTACATCATCAAATAAACTTATTTAACTATTGACACTATTTGGTTAACTAGTAACTTACTAATAATAGCACCATGCGTGCTTGCCCGGTCCATGAGGTTGTTCATTCGTTTCAATCCTCTTTTGTTTAGCCATGATGTTTACAACCAAGAACAGAGATGATGGACTACGAATACATCAACAATGATAAGTAAATTAATATAAAGTTGGAAAAAAGCTTGACAACCACGAAGATCAAAGGTTAATTTAATTTAAATAGAAGATCTTTTTTATCTTCTATTGGAATCATGAAGATCAAAGGTTAGGTTAGGTTAGAATATAAGTGATTTAACTTAAATTAACAAAACTTACAGATTACACTAAAGCCAAAATTTAATTAAGCCAAGATTATTCATGCATAACATGATCACCACATTCATACACACACATATAAATATATTTAACTAATCCAATGCATGTTCCCAAACTTATTGATATTTATGCAATCGACGACCACTTAGCAATGAAACCTCCAATATGAAAGTCCACATCTGCTTCTTTACCGCATATGGTTTATTTTCTCTTCCTTTGCAGTTCATTGAAAAAATTTCCCATGTGGGGCAATGCATACCATAGAACAAAAAAAAAAGCATTCAAGATTGCGAGCACTAAAAGCCTGATGCTCCAATGATATGGACAGTACAATATTTCATAAAAACGAAATACCAAGCGTGTACACATTACAATGTTTCATAAAAACAGAATACCAAGCGGAATATTTCATAAAGAAATAAACATAATCATCAATGGCAAAGTTTAGTAAAGTATGTTAGAAATCACTAATTAAAATTCCATGCATAACACATTACAATGTTTCTAGCAATTTCAGTTAAAAAAAGGCAGACTTAAGCCATTTCATTTAAATTAACCTGCTTCACATCATGTACTTAAAAACCCAAATTTAAAAAGCAGAAATCGATAAAAAATTATAAAAATGATAAATATTTGGTTCATAATTTATCTTCAGAGCCTTACAATAATTCCGCATTCAATCCTCCAATCATTCTACTCAAAAACCGACATCAATCCTCCAATCCTTCTACTCAAAAACCGACTTCAATCCTCCAATCCTTCTACTGAAAAACCCAAATCTGAATGCGAGTTTTCTGCATTCAAATAAAAAAGGAGCATATTTAGCCAAAAACCTAACAATCCATGAACAAGAAACCAAATTTAAGTAGACTCAGAACAGAGAATCAAGAGATACAGTGGAATGATTTGAAGGAACCTGGAAATCAAGTTCTAGCATCACATAAAAATATAGAATCAGAGATGGAGAAGCAGGCGTCGGCGTCAGCGTCGGTGATTTTAGGGCACAAATTTCCCTTCTTCTGTGACACCGAGAGATCGTGAGAGTGAGAGTTAAGTGGAATTGATGACACAATTTTGGCTTTGTGAGACATAGGGATAGTTCGTGAGAGATGGGGGGATTTGTGAGAGATGGAGATGAACAGGGAGAGACGAGAGGGAGATGAACAGGGAGGGATTTGAGAGAGATGAGGGCTTTTTTTACTTTTATTTACCGGTTTTCCCGATTTTTTTTTTTTTAATTTTTTTTCCACTCACCGTTGGATCACTTGACAGTGATGACATACCCCTGGGTACCACAGATGCACCCATATGAATCAAACACTAAGACCAATCTCAATAGTAAAATGGAATATAAGAAAGATAAAAGACTTTGGCTGAGCTTCTGAGGCATCATCACATCTTGTACTATATATAATACAAAGGGATATGTTCTTATCAATTATCACCTACAGCCTTCCCTTAGCAAAATGGAATCTGTAAATGACATGTGCCTCATTGTGGGTCTTCATCTTCACCTCTTCTCTTGATTAAAGTGTATTCTAATTATCTTATCGTTAAACGTGTATTTTTGAATTAGGATTGAGTTTGTTTTTTTTTTTTTTTAAACGAGTTGAGTTTGTATTGAATACTAATAAATCAACCGTCAATACATAAATGAAATTCATGTGAAGCTCACAATAAATAAATCTTTAACAGTTAAATGAGTATTAAGTAAATTCATCTATTCAAGTACTAAATCCTATCCAATAATTTTATCTTATTATTTTCATGGATCGGAAGTCACAACATCTTAATTTTCGAAAAAAAAAAATCCGAGTTAAACTTTAATGATATTAAATTATAATGAAAAATTTTCTGACACATCATAAGATGTGATAAGTTCCCAAGCTAGTAATTGACAACAAAATTAACAAACCTCTCTAATGCATGCATAATGATTTTATTGAAGTAGAATCTTATTCTTTTGACCAAAATACAAGAATCATATCTCAAAATCTGATCTTAATACTTCATCTTCTTGACCATCACAGTGTAGTTGGTTTGGAAGACATTAATTTTTGTAAAAAAAAAAAAAAAAACTCTGTTCATGTATTAGTTTTTGTGGGGTTTGGAGGCTCCAGTACAAAATGTATGTATTGGAGTCCGTTCCCATCATATTTGGACCGTTAAATTTTGATTCAATAATCCAGATTTAAAGAGAAAAATAATTTAATTTCTTCGTTTTTTTTAATTTAATATGTAGACTGTTGAATGAAAATCCAATCACCCATATTTAAAATGAGATGACTCTCTTTTTGTGGGTAACATTATTATTTTTGTAATTAATGTTGATGGTCCCAGTTTATCTAACATGATTAAATGCAATGCATACTAGAGGCCAACTTTTTGACCTCACATGGGAGTTTAGTACTAAGAATAGCCAAATCACTTTCTAAATAAAAAAAATTTAAGAATGGTCATATTCAAAGTAAGGGCCCCTCTTAGTTGAATAGATTCTTTTAGATTCCTCTCTTATGGGTATTACATCCGGCCACGGTTTCGATTCAGAATCGAAATTAAACTACCGTAATTGAATCGATTTTGCCAGACGATTTGGTTCGATTTTGGAACTGAACCATGGCCAGGTCTAATTGGTACCATGCCCACAAAAATACAACAGTAAATCTTCACAATATTCACACTCATGATTCTTTTACCTGATCTCTGCTTTTTACAAGTTAATTAGTAAATATTAATGTAGAGTCACTGTAATTCTAAAATTAAATATTAATGTAGAGTCACTGTAATTCTAACTCCACCCCGTCTTAAAATGAAGGGGAAAAAACAAGCACTCACGGGTTTGTGGAAAATTTTAAATTGTAAATTCGGGATCTCAAATCATTTGATATGAGATTCGGGATAAAAATTTTGATCGAAATTTTGGATGATTTTTCGTTCAAAATAAAAAATCAAATTTTAGACAAAAAAATTTGAGACTATGGATTCCAAACTATTCACTCCGAAATTTGGAATGATTTTTCATTCCAATTCAAAAATTAGTCAGAATTTGAGAAGGACGGGGACAAGACCCGACTGTGTGATGGGACTTTCTGATTGTCATACAATAACCCAATAATATCTTATTACATGTGTTAAATATAAAAAACTAAATATTTGGTAGTTTTATTTAACATAACTCATATATGTTATATAATTATCAGTTGATGGTAGGACGTTACCCATACAACAATGGTATCAAATAATTCCTCCACCACTAGATGCAAATTCAAACATTTTAACTATTGTTTTTAAAACTGGACTGGACCGGTCGGTTAAACCGATCAAATCAGGAACCAAACCCTAAAAATAGATGAAAACGATGAATCGGTCCGACTGAAATTTTACCAAAAAATAAAAATACATATTTTTATAATTTTTAATTAATTAAAATTATTTATGACGTCATCCGATTATGTCGATTCAATCAAAACAATTCAATTTTTCTATCACCGGTTCAATAACCGATTTTTAAAACATTCACATTTGCCCCAACGAAACAAAACAAACAGAGTTTGATTCCATCGAATGAACAGTGAACACGTTGTATAACCCACCACTCATTTTGAATTTACAAGATTTTTTTATCAAACAGATAAATTAACGTCAGCGTTAACGTTTATAAAATCATAATCTCAGGATATAAAATTATTTTTTGACATTAATTTATAATATAATTTTTATTCCCTAACTTATAAATTTACAATACAGTACTGAGAGCTAGAGACACGGTGTGTGGTGCCATGGTGGTGGGGTTAGATTCCAAAAGGTTGCGTCAAATAAATTAAATTAAATAATAAAGCAAAAATTAAAAAGTGTAGTACTCTTTATAGCACCACTGAAACCGCATTTATTTATTTTATTTTACAGAGATTTAAAAACACTTATTTTTTCCTAACTTTTCCCTGAATCCCCTCAGGTTGGAAAGCTTCAGCAACTGGCTAATTGAGCAATTTCTGAGCAAGTTTTTGTACTTTTGGTTATTAATTTAGCATTAAGTTGTGTGCTATTTAAGTTATTTGAGTTAAAGTTGTTGTCTTGAGCTTATTATGATGTAAAATTCTGGAACTTTCAATAATTGGAATTCTGGAGTGTTTGGTTTTGGAGCCTTTTAATTTGTTTTCAGGTGAATTAATTGATTAGTGGGTAATTGTGGGAATTTGGGCATGTGGGCAGCTCTTTTTTGGATACATGGATGTATTGATGTGTTGTTTTTGGGTTACCTTGGGCATAGAGAGGATGGTGAGTATGAAAATTTTTGAGGTTTGATATATCTGAGATTTTAAGCTGCTGGTTTATGGAAAAAAAGGTTTGATCTTTTGTTTGTTATTGGGTTCTTGTACTTTTATTGTCCTTGTGTTGGTTTAATTGGAATCTGGTTATTTGTTTTATCTGGTTTTTGTGGATCCTGAATTAATAATGGAGGCTAAATTTGGAGGCAAGGCTCAAAATTTATATGGGTCGGTGATGTCGGATTTAAAATCAGTTGGTAAAAGGAGCTTGGAATGGGATTTGAATGATTGGAAATGGGATGGTGATCTTTTCACTGCTAGTCCATTGAATTCTGTACCGTCAGATTGTAGAAGTAGGCAATTGTTTCCTGTTGGACCTGAAATACCAGCAAATGGGGGTCAGTCGAATAGTTCATTGTCTTGTTCGGAGGATAACAATTTTGGGAATGAGAAAGGGAAGAGGGAATTGGAGAAGAGGAGGAGGGTTGTGGTGGTGGAAGATGAAGAATTGAATAATGATGAAGGTGGATCGCGTAATTTAAAGCTTGTTGGGCAGGTTTACCCCATAGCAGATGGGGATGCAAAGAGCGGGAAGAAGACTAAGATTGTTGGGACTAGTGCAAATCGAGCAGTTTGTCAGGTGGAGGATTGTAGGGCTGATCTTATCAATGCTAAGGATTACCACCGGCGACATAAGGTTTGTGAAATGCATTCAAAGGCAACTAAAGCACTTGTGGGAAATGTTATGCAGCGGTTCTGCCAGCAGTGTAGCAGGTGAGTGGGTTACTTATTCGACTATCTTTGTTTGGAAAAAGAACAAGGCAGTTCAAATTTTTTTGTGAATAATCAACATGGTCAAATCAGTAGTTGCTTTCTTGTGCACATTCTGACTGATTATGGTAGAACAAAAAAATATTTAGTTGTGTCAACTTGTAAAATTTTGTTAATGATGTTTCAATTTGAGTAATCTGGTGTTAGTTGTCATGATAGAGAAGTTTTTTACTTTTCTCCAGTTAGATGCAACTTGGTTATACTTATGGGCAGGTTTCATGTTCTTCAAGAGTTTGATGAAGGGAAGAGAAGTTGTCGGAGGCGTTTGGCTGGCCATAATAAACGAAGAAGGAAAGCACACCCCGATAATGTTGTCAATGGAGGCTCCCTGACTGATGAAAGGGGCAGTAGTTATCTACTGATTAGTCTGCTGAGGATACTTTCAAACATGCACTGTAAGTATTTAATCTGCTCATTATTTACTTTTCTGCTTTACTAAGACACTGTAATGACGGGAATGGGTTGAGTTATTTGTGCGCTAATTTCTTATTCTGCTCAGACGATTACATATTAATTTATTGACTGTGGGGACATGGTATGTTTATTATATTGTCAGCGAAGTAGTACCAAATTACCATTATGTGAAAGGATGTTTGATGAATCTTTGACCGGTTCACATGCTCTTCTTTCTGTGAAAATTAAGACGTTAGAATTTGTTGCTGAACAGATGAAAATTGGGAATCTTTAAAGGATTTATCTCCTATTTTGACCAAGAATTTGGTGGCAATCCTTCTGATTGGAATTTGCAACAGTGACTCCTTGGAAGCGAAAGTACTAAATTTGTTGTCCTTCACTTGTGATTAACGATGTCCCTTCATGACTGTGACTTCTGTTGTACTGTTTTTTCCAGACAATTTGAACTTTAAATTGAACTACTATCACCACACAAGTAGAACCTATTGAAGTTCAGAGAAGGCTCGCGTGTCAATCAAGTTATACAAAATTTTGAAAGGTCAAAGGTCAATAATGGTTAAACTTTGGGAACTCATAAATTTAATCATTTAAGTTTCTGATATGTTTAAGGAACATCCCCACAGTGTATGTTTATATGAAAGACAGGTGACTTATCGTAGAATATAGCAGTTTTTATAAGGCACATACTTAGTTAGAGGATAGAAAATTAGATGGTAAATTTCTATTCAGGCAGCAATCTGTAGTCTTCAACCATGTTAGAATCGTATAATTTAATCTCATTCTACTGTTTGTTTGTTAATTTGTATGTGCTTATCACTTTTCTCTACATCTGTCATTGTTAGCATACATATTTGACTGCAAGGGTTTTTTCCTTCTATGAATTGCAGCAAACAACTCTGATCAAACAAAGGATCAGGATCTGCTTTCTCATCTGCTCAGGAACCTGGCCGGTCTTGTTGGTACGAATAATGTAAGAAACATATCTGGTTTGCTGCAAGGTTCCCAGGGTTTGATGTCTGGTGGGGCGTGTAATGGTAATGTTGAAAAGGTACCAGATGTGGTCTCTACTGGTCCTGAACCTGCTAGACCTTCTAGTTCAGCCTGTATGATAGATAATTGCGTCGGATTCTCAGACCCAAT
>SKCR01048032.1:0-52184 GCA_019454045.1 Zanthoxylum bungeanum | reverse complement strand
TAACAATATCCAAGCCTACTCTTAATCTAGAACCTATTCTAGAAATCTGTAACCATAAGGAAATTCAGAAAAAAAAAACATATATATAAAATATGCATGCAGTGGATTAAAAGTTCAATTCTATCAACAATATAGAATACGGAAAACTTAAGCGGCCTTTTTCATAATATTACACACTGCCTTAGTTATGGATTTTTAACCCTCAGTGCCTCCCACTACTTTACATAATACCGTAATCCCCAACGGAAAACGGGAATTCAATAATTAAATTGAATTCCATAGTGAGAAGTGGACCTCATGAATATATTTTGACTCACAGCTTTGGCACATTCTCGCCTACGTATTTTCTCAGGTAGACAACTCATTGTCAATCACACTCACTGTGACTCGTGATTTTGGTCCTGATCGTTCTCGTTATGACAGCTTTGGCACATTCAAAATGAGGCGTATGTAGGCATTGCATTTTTACATATCAGCCCGATGATGAGTCTCGTATGGAGACAACTACTTCTTTAGTCATGAAAGCCGCGGGAAACGAACGTTGGAAGGGTAAAGTTGGAAAATAGAATTTTTGTTGGATTTTATCTGAGTTGTTTAGCTTCGGCTGCTTGTTGGACTTCCGTTTCAAAGCTTACCTAAGGCCCAAAACCCAAACCAACCAAACCCAAACCAAACCCAAAATACAAGTCAAACCAAGTCAAACCAAGCCCATGCCCAAGGAGGGGGATTCACGCCCATAGTGCCTTTATTTAGGTATATGCACATTTATCACATGTTTAAATCAAATAAAATCCTTACCTAAATAAAAGAAATCAAATCAAATCCCTACCAAATCAAATCCAATCACAAATCCAAATTAGGAGATCTATTCCTTATTAGAAACCAATTAGGAGATTCTCTCCTACTCAAATTAGGAAGTCTTCTTTCTTTGCCTATAAAAAGAGGCCTTCACTCCCATTCACAACCCTAGCACATATACATCCCTCTCACACGCCTAAAGCACTCTCTTAAGCCTCCATTGCACGCCCAAGCAGCCCCCTGAAGCCTCCATTGCCGCACCTTCAAGATCCAATAGCCTCCATTGCCACACCTTCCCTCATCATCAACACCCTTCACGCCCAAGACCTAAACTTAACCCTCCATTGCCGAGTTCCAGCCCCCATTCACAGCTCTAAAACACCCTCAAATAAACCTTATTCACAGCCCTAAAGTCGCACTAAACACCCTCCAAACACAGCCCCATTCGCAGCCCCAAAACAGTCCCTGAAAACACCCCACTGCACCAGTGAACTGCTGAGTTTAGCTCGCTGTTCTGGTCAGTTCTTGCTGCGGCTTTAGCCAGAAAAATAGCCCTAAAATCACCTAGAAAACCCCCCAAAAATCTCCATAAAGTTTCCCTAAAAAATCCCCACAAACGCACCTCCCTAAGCCTTCAAAATCACCCAAAACAGTCCGCTAAACCATCAAGACAGTGACCTGAAAAGTAGCAGCGAAACAGCAGCGAAACGGACTTGAAACAGCAGCCCGAACAGCAAACAGCAAGGAAAGACGTTGAGTTGGTGAACTAAAAGAGTAGCGGATCATTCACCCTTCCAACGGACGTGTAACACCCTTTCTTAGACGACAAAAGAGGTTAGACCTGAGGGCACCTTTCTACTTATCTTCTTTATTTTTGTTTTATTTATTTTGATATATAATTGCATGAGAGTCGTTTGAAGCATGATGTGATTGTTGGATGAGCGGGATATGTGTTCCCTTTTGTGGTATATCGGATGGAAACCCGGACGTAAATTCCATAGCCGATTCCGAATGGACTATAGTATGGTCTGCACTCGGGATACAATGCCACGTACCACTTAAGATACACGTATCTCGTCTCATCCTAACTTGTATTTGAGCATGTTATAGTCTTTAGGTTATTTATTTATTATTTAAAGCATGGTTTAATTTAGTTTGTTATTTATTTGTTAAAGCATGTTTAGGTTGTTCATTATGCATGTTCTTAGTTTATGATGTGTTTGGGTGATGATTTATACATGTTGGTTTAATGGTTCAATAAGCTTGTTGTGTTACATTGCGTGAAATTATTTGGATGAAAGCATGTTAGATCTAAGTACCCTTGAGCATGAATGATGAATAGATTCGGTTAGTTTATTGCACAAATTATATCATCACAAGTGACATAAGTAAGGGACCGTTCCGAACCCAACGGTTTGAGGTCTTCCCTTGCGAGGGGTGAGTGCGACCTTAAATCTTTGTCCCGGTTCACACCGGGTGGCGACTCCATGTTATTTCATACTTCCCAACTAGGCCGCGAGCCTAGAAAAAGCGTCGTCAAGTTCTGTTGTCTACAGTCTGGCGACTCCACTGGGGATATTTTGAATCGGCCCCGAAATCATGTCTTGTGATGTGTATAATTTGTGCTTTAATTAATCATTTCTATAGTGAGTTGAAAGAGGTGTAATCAAAGGCATTGTTAAGGCTAGGTAATGGTTCGATGTCTTCCTTCACTCACTACCTTTTTATAAGGAAAAGCTGTGAAGACACCGAGATAACCATTACTTGTAGCTCGTTGTGACAGACTAGTTTGAAGGACTCGTTGTTTATTCCTGACACCAAGCGATAAGAGCCTAAGGGGCTTGGTACTTAAGAGAGCCTCGCTCCACCCTCCCTCTGGGGAATCTAAACGAGAAATCCATTCGACAGTTAGTCACACACCATAACTCGTTGGCACGTACCGTAAGGTATAAAAAAAGGTTTGCACTCACTTGGTCGCTCGAACCCTTGAGTGGGGAGTCCTAGTTGTGGGTAATCCTTCGTCAATGAAAGCCTTTGTCCACACTCCCGTAAACCCACATGTGAACCATAGTTGTATGACCTATTGGGGCCACCCTTTGCTTTTGATAACCCCATGCATATTATATCTCACACATCCCATGCATCTCATGCATACATGCATCATGTTAAACCTCGTGTCTTAAAATCCATCATAGATATCCGTTGGGTTAGGAAAAAGAAGACTTGTCAAAGAAGAGTTTAGCAAACATGGATATCGTGGAAAAGGAAACCGAGGAACAGAGAACTTTACTGCAATGATAGAAAGACCATTGGGGGCCTTTAAAAAAAAAGAAAAAAAAGAAAAAAGAAAAAAATTTGTTGTTTGTTTTTAGTCCCTAATAGTTAGACATAAGTCCAATGATGAAATCGTTTGCTTTAGGGTGAAATCTTAGAAACGATAAACTCTTGATGTGCTTTTATCTGATACTTTGAATGATTAATCTATGTTAGACTCGTAAGCACTTCACTATAGGTTATTAGCAGTGATGAAACCTGAGTAGTTAGCAAAGTGACTAGTTGAAGAAATCATAGGTCGGTGAATGACCGTTTGCTAGATGTCTATCTTGATTTGCTTATGTTATGATGTGTGGTATGGTTGAAAATGAATGAAAAGTCTCTGAAGAAAAGAATTGAACCACCTATAACCGATAAGCGTGAAGCTACCCATGGGCGAGTATTAGGACCACCATGAGGAGAAATGCTACCTTAAAGGGTAGGTGTGTTGAAAAAAAAGAAAAAAAAAAGAAAAAGTTCAAAATGAAAAAAAAGAGAGACAAAGGAAAAGAAAGATAAAACCATACCACATTGAGCACGAAAAAACAATTGCGGAATATAATTGAGACATCTAGGTTGGTTTGACCCACCGATCCGATTTTTGAAACGAAATCATTGAGTTGGCTTGCTTAAGGATTAAAGCTGTGAAAGAACCTTTGCACACACACACTTTGAGTCTGGCATAGATCATTTGTTCAAAGACTTGGATTTGAGTTGCATCGAATGTTTTGAAGGTTATCTGGTTTCATTACTAGGCATTCTTTGAGGACAATGATATGTATAACTATTGAGACTATTTCGTAGCATAGTATGATGATATAGAAGGCCCCACCATGTGGTTCATCTTGACCAAGTGCAAACAACGGAGAGCAGAAAGCTAAACCAAGACTGGGGGTGACAGTCTACCACATCGCGAATCAAGGACATAACAAGATATTGAGTCATGAGACCAAAGAGAAGACTGAGCAATCACCTGAAGAACTGGTGGAAGACCTAACCTCACGGAATAGGAAATTTATTCATGCATGCATGCATAGACGTAACGTATTTTTGCATTCTTTTTTGTGTTTGTTTTGTTTTGTATTCACAGGTTTAAAAGAAGGAAAAAAAGAAAGAGGCAAAGACAAGCTAACCAGAATCAGCAACATATAAGTAGTGGTTTTGGGAATGAATCCCAGGGTTGAGGCCCATATCAGTTTCATTTTTAGGGATGAGTCTCGGGGGCGAGGCCCGCATCAGCATCAATATCAGTTTTAGGGATGAGTCCTATGGTTGAAGCCCGCATTGTCAGAATCAAATTCAAGAATGAATCATAAGGCCGAGGCCCACATCAGCATAGTTTTGGAATGAATCCGGGAATGAATCCCAGGGCCGAGGCCCACGTCTTCAGAATTTGGAATAAATCCAGGGAATGAACCCTAGGGTCGAGGCCCACGTCATCAGAATTTGGAATGAATCCAGGGAATGAATCCTAGGGCCGAGGCCCACTCCGTCAGAATTTGGAATGAATCCAGGGAATGAATCCCAGGGCCGAGGGCCACGTCTTCAGAATTTGGAATGAATCTCAGGGCCAAGGCGCACGTCTTCAGAATTTGGAATGAATCCCAGGGCCGAGGCCCATGTCGTCAGAATTTGGAATGAATCCTAGGGGCGAGGCCCACATCAGCATCAGTTTGGGGCGAGGCCCGTATTAGCATCAGTATCAGTCTTGCCGGGTATGGCACTCTGGGGGCGAGGCCCACATCTTTATCAGTATGAGTCTTGCCGGGTATGGCATTCTGGGGGCGAGGCCCACATTACATCAGTATCACCATTGCCTGGTATGGCATTCTGGGGACGAGGCCCACATTACATCAGTATCAACATTGCCAGGTATGGCATTCTGGGGGCGAGGCCCACATTACATCAGATCAGTTTCTGCCGGGTATGGCATTCTGGGGGCGAGGCCCACATTACATCAGATCAGCATTGCCGGGTATGGCATTCTGGGGGCGAGGCCCACATTACATCAGATCAGTTTAGTCCGGGAATGGACACGCCGAGAATGGCACGCCGGGAATGGCACTCCGAGAATGGAGATATAGTCCGAGAATGGACAGTCCGGGAATGGACAGCTCGGGAATGAGCACGCCGGGAATGGCACTTCAGGAATGGAGATCGGTTCGGGAATGGACCACATCACATCAACGGTTCGGGAATGGACCACAACGGTGACGGTTCGGGAATGGACCTCATCACATCACAGCAACACTCCGGGATGGAGATCGGTTCGGGAATGGACCACAACACGGTGACGGTTCGGGATGGACCTCATCACATCACAACAACACTCCGGGAATGGAGATCGGTTCGGGAATGGACCAAACACGGTGACGGTTCGGGAATGGACCTCATCACATCACAGCAACACTCCGGGAATGGAGATCGGTTCGGGAATGGACCACAACACGGTGACGGTTCGGGAATGGACCTCATCACATCACAGCAACACTCCGGGAATGGACCACAACACGGTGACGGTTCAGGAATGGACCTCATCACATCACAGCAACACTCCGGGAATGGAGATCGGTTCGGGAATGGACCACAACACGGTGACGGTTCGGAATGGACCTCATCATATCACAGCAACACTCCGGAATGGAGATCGGTTCGGGAATGGACCACAACACGGTGACAGTTCGGAATGGACTTCATCACATCATATCACAGCAACACTCCAGGAATGGAGATCGGTTCGGGAATGGACCACAACACGGTGACAGATCGGGAATGGACTTCATCACATCAACTCAACACAACAGGCGGACCATGTGGCAGCTGGCGAGCCAGGTAAGTAAAAATGCATTGCACGTACTTTGATAGGAATTGTCATTGTCACACACTGCACAAGTCCCATGAAAGTGGGGGCGACTGTAGGCATTGCATTTTTACATATCAGCCCGATGATGAGTCTCGTATGGAGACAACTACTTCTTTAGTCATGAAAGCCGCGGGAAACGAACGTTGGAAGGGTAAAGTTGGAAAATAGAATTTTTGTTGGATTTTATCTGAGTTGTTTAGCTTCGGCTGCTTGTTGGACTTCCGTTTCAAAGCTTACCTAAGGCCCAAAACCCAAACCAAACCCAAAATACCCAAGTCAAACCAAGCCCATGCCCAAGGAGGGGGATTCACGCCCATAGTGCCTTTATTTAGGTATATGCACATTTATCATATGTTTAAATCAAATAAAATCCTTACCTAAATAAAAGAAATCAAATCAAATCCCTACCAAATCAAATCCAATCACAAATCCAAATTAGGAGATCTATTCCTTATTAGAAACCAATTAGGAGATTCTCTCCTACTCAAATTAGGAAAGTCTTCTTTCTTTGCCTATAAAAAGAGGCCTTCACTCCCATTCACAACCCTAGCACATATACATCCCTCTCACACGCCTAAAGCACTCTCTTAAGCCTCCATTGCACGCCCAAGCAGCCCCCTGAAGCCTCCATTGCCGCAACTTCAAGATCCAATAGCCTCCATTGCCACACCTTCCCTCCATCATCAACACCCTTCACGCCCAAGCCCTAAACTTAACCCTCCATTGCCGAGTTCCAGCCCCCATTCACAGCTCTAAAACACCCTCAAATAAACCTTATTCACAGCCCTAAAGTCACACTAAACACCCTCCAAACACAGCCCCATTCGCAGCCCCAAAACAGTCCCTGAAAACACCCCACTGCACCAGTGAACTGCTGAGTTTAGCTCGCTGTTCTGGTCAGTTCTTGCTGCGGCTTTAGCCAGAAAAATAGCCCTAAAATCACCTAGAAAACCCCCCAAAAACCTCCATAAAGTTTCCCTAAAAAATCCCCACAAACGCACCTCCCTAAGCCTTCAAAATCACCCAAAACAGTCCGCTAAACCATCAAGACAGTGACCTGAAACGTAGCAGCGAAACAGCAGCGAAACGGACTTGAAACAGCAGCCCGAACAGCAAAACAGCAAGGAAAGACGTTGAGTTGGTGAACTAAAAGAGTAGCGGATCATTCACCCTTCCAACGGACGTGTAAACGCCCTTTCTTAGACGACAAAAGAGGTTAGACCTGAGGGCACCTTTCTACTTATCTTCTTTATTTTTGTTTTATTTATTTTGATATATAATTGCATGAGAGTCGTTTGAAGCATGATGTGATTGTTGGATGAGCGGGATATGTGTTCCCTTTTGTGGTATATCGGATGGAAACCCGGACGTAAATTCCATAGCCGATTCCGAATGGACTATAGTATGGTCTGCACTCGGGATACAATGCCACGTACCACTTAAGATACACGTATCTCGTCTCATCCTAACTTGTATTTGAGCATGTTATAGTCTTTAGGTTATTTGTTTATTATTTAAAGCATGGTTTAATTTAGTTTGTTATTTATTTGTTAAAGCATGTTTAGGTTTTTCATTATGCATGTTCTTAGTTTATGATGTGTTTGGGTGATGATTTATACATGTTGGTTTAATGGTTCAATAAGCTTGTTGTGTTACATTGCGTGAAATTATTTGGATGAAAGCATGTTAGATCTAAGTACCCTTGAGCATGAATGATGAATAGATTCGGTTAGTTTATTGCACAAATTATATCATCACAAGTGACATAAGTAAGGGACCGTTCCGAACCCAACGGTTTGAGGTCTTCCCTTGCGAGGGGTGAGTGCGGCCTTAAATCTTTGTCCCGGTTCACACCGGGTGGCGACTCCATGTTATTTCATACTTCCCAACTAGGCCGCGAGCCTAGAAAAAGCGTCGTCAAGTTCTGTTGTCTACAGCGTATCAAGGCTTCACTTGTCAATGACAAACTCAAGCTACCGATGTAGTCCTGACTGATGGGAGATATGCCCTAGAGCTTCAGGTAATGTAAATGGTCTTATATGTTTTGAAATAAAATGATGCATTATTCATTTATCAAAGTGTTTTTTTAATTTGTTAGGGTTGGTGCTCAGAGTGCCAATCCGGATCGTGTTTATGTCTGATTCATGAATACGAGCAATTATATTTTCCATAATATTTCTTATTTAATGGTAGCACCTTTTGCCTTTTATACACATATTTGATCTAATTGCGATTAGATATCTAATTATGATTAGATTGAATCTAAATTTGATTTAGTGATACGTGTATATTAGACAAAGACCCTAGGATTTACAATGTAGTGCGCAGTTACAACGTAGTTTGTAATTGACATTGGGAAGCGCACTATAAGATGTATATCCTTCAATAAAGTTCCTGGTCAAGATTTACTAACATGGGTCGGTTAGTAAAATCTGCTGAGACCAGTACATGTCGTATATCGTGACTTGGTCCGATAGTTTATCCTAATGTGTTAGTGTTCCTAGAACATGCCAATGATCTAATAAGCATGAAAACATGTTCATAAATTCATTATAAGTTGCGGAATTACTTACATTGAATGGATTTGAGCTTTTAAAATTTTGAGAAAAAGATCTCCAAGATCCTTCCTTTGTTGATTCCAAGCTTTGAGTTGGTTTCCAAGATCCTTCATTTGTTGATTCCAAGCTTTGATTTGTGAATGAAGATCTCCAAGATCCAAGCTTTGAGTGATGATTCCAACCCTTGAGTTAGTTTCCCTATCACCTTAGTTGATTCCATGAAGTGTTAGCTTTGTTGATTTTGCAACAAAATCAAAGAGAGGGAGAGTCCAAGTTCACGCCCATTGAGGAGAGGATATTAGGGTTTCCAATTGTTTCAAGTGTTGTGTTGGAAGTGAAGAGAGAGAGAAGGCTTTTGGTAAAATCCCTTTTACCTTTTTCACCTAAACTAGGTGGTTGGGTAAATGGTTTTACCAAAACCATTACAAGGTGGTTGGATGGTTGGTGGCTTGGCATAAATGCCAACTACCCTCCCAACTACCACATGTGAAGTGGGCCCCACATTTGAATTCAAAATTCAAATGGATTCTACGAATGTTTGTCGCGGCTCGGATTCGTTTAATCCGATTAAACGAATTTCCGTCGCTAAATAATTAAATCTAATTTAATTAAATGACGACGCCTCGTAAATATATTACGAATGCCGTTTACGAATTAATTCTAGATTAATTCGTTCGCTCGTATTAAAGTCCAACTTTAATTTCGTAATGAAATCCAATTCATATTAATATATCTGATATATTAATTTTACCCATACGAATAAATTGAATAGAAATATCAAATTTAACTATTAAATTTATTCTACCGATTAATTCCAAATTAATCGCGTTCTCTCTCTTCCGAACACATTTAATCCCAGATTAAATAATACATCAATTAATCCCAGATTAATTTTCTCCATCTTATTAATCCCAGATTAATTCTAATTCGAGTCAACTGTCATCGGTGAATCTTTGGGAAGCGACCCAAGAGATCCCTGGATATGTTGGCAGTAAATATGGTCATCGGATTATCCGAATACGTGCGTACCTCGTACCACATGCTTACCGATTTACAAGACATGGTTGGCTTCTAGCAAAGCACCGTGCCTACCCAATTCTCCAGAAATATTCTTACTGGAATATATAATCTATGTCAGGCATAGTATATATAGTATTGCGTATTGCGATCCAGTATCTAATGTCACGTGCTAGGCCTGGGGCTGGAATGTGTCTGCCCCGTACGAAGCACATGTCGGATGTCTGGTAACTAGTCTCTATTATCGGATATACATGACCTAGTCATAATATCCCGATGACTGCAGTACTTAAGAGCACTAGTACTGTATCCTACGTGAAATCATCTCCACTATGACTGGAGTGATACTTCCGTCTTGACATCACACCCAATACACTATGATTCTCAATATACCCCGTAGAGGCGTACACAGAACCGGTTAAATCCCTGGACGACCAAAACTAAAGCATACCGATTGTCGTAAGTATTAGCGATGCAAGTCTCAGGTTAAGACCAAATACATCTACCCTGATATCGGACTTCCATAGACACATAGTCATACTACCAATGGAATTCCGAGGGGTCTATCCAGAGCGAAGCTGTTTCCGCACCATCAGTAAACACAACCTCCTATCACACTTGCATAAGTATCCAATACTTAAATATATGAGAACTATGCTGTTGTGCTCCCACAACGCGCACAAGTGCAATACTAGTCTATTCTGCATTATCGATGTCCAGTCTCGATAATACTACGACTAGGGATATTTAATGATTAATCCTTCGAGGACTGATACTGTCTCATATCATCTCAATCCAGGAACTAATCATAGAGACCTCCTATCATTTATACATCTAGGTGATCTAATTACAAATGATAAGAGCGCAATCTCCTTGTCACATAGTTAATTTGTACAACAACACCATGATCTGTATAAATAGTGACGCTATGGGTCATAACTATCCAACATAATGAACCATGAGTCTCGAGAGACTCGTATAGACATGTAGGTGTTTATTTGATAAACACTGAACGATTCACTGAAGATTTCCTAATAGATGGTACACCAACGTCAATAGTAATCTTCTCGAGTTGAGCGAGCATAGTGGTCCTTTGACTTGAGATACCATTGTGGATATATGAGTTATCCTCCATATTTTGATAGCGGTCACGTCACTGATCTATTCATGATCAGACCTCCGCCTATTCATTGGGTGTGGATTGATTCTCATGATATCCTGTGCGTATCAAGAAAAGATCCGTCAGTCCTGTATACAGGGCATATGTATCCTCACGTGTTTACGATCTAGTAAATCCATGGTCGTTGTATAACTTCGGAAATGAGTTCCGAGTGTTATTTAGAGATCGTAAATTTGAAAAGTTGACTATATTATACCGAAAGGATTTGACGTTCTATCTATATCCCAGGTATAATATGGATAGCCTGTGACAGAGGGATTATATGTATGCAATGACCTCGACTTGCATAGTTTAGCGAGATTATTTGTGGTCGTCATAATTCATGAGTAGGTGAATTATGGACACGAAATTGGATTTCTTGACGGATAAACCTAAACTTAGAGAGTCCCATAATATGAAGTGTACTTGTTGAGCACTTAGGCAACGCATTATGAATAATACAGATTATTGATAATACTTCATCGGATTAAATGAGTTAATTCGAATCGTTTAAACGGTTAAAAGATAACACATGCATTAGAGGACTTTTGGTTATTTAATAATTATTGTGTATTTGTATTTGATACATAATTTGATTAGATACACATTAATTAATTGTCAAATGTGATTTTGACACATGCCATAAATATATGTATTTGTTATTTAATGTAAATATATATATATATATATATATATATATTAATTATATTAATTATTATTTAGATATTTAATTGTTAAATATTTGAATAGTTAAATAATATCCATATTTCATAAATATTATGAAATATGTTTAATTATTATTGATACACATGGCATGATTTAATTAAGCTAAATGTGTGCAAATTTGATTTGCTACCAAAAAGCTTAATTTCATTTAATGGATTAAATTTTGAAAATGACAAATATGCCCCTATAGAGTCGGTCATGGGCATGTTTATCAACTTCAAAATTTTGTTTTCTCTCACATAATCCCTCATGGTCGAACCATCTCCAAAGAATAGCCCTAAGATTTGTTTGATCAAATCATGAAGAAAATGAAGGAAAATTCAAGAAAAAGCTTAGGAAATCAAGAGATTAAAGGTAATCTTCTACAACCCTAAACTTGTAAATTAGTTTCTTATTTTCTTGAATTGTTAGAATAGTTATAGGGTTCCTTTGTTTGTTAAAATTGGGGCTTTTGGTTTTGGTGGATGGATATGGAAGTGATGATGCATGTGTGAAGTGTTTTAGGTGCTATTATTGTAATATGTATCCAATTTGATCATTTGATGATATGTTGCCATTCTAGAGTGTTATGACCACTCTTATAATGCCTAGAATTGTTCTTGGGTGGTTCATGTGTGGTGACTTTGATTGGTGTTTTGATTAATTGGATTAATCTTGAAAAATTGGATTTAAAGCATGAAACTTGATAATTTTTTGTTGCAAATCAGATCTGGAAAACTGGGTTGTTTGTGATGGAAAATGATGTCATTTTAATGTATTGGATGTGTTTTGGGTGTTGGAACAATTTCCGGAAATTTTTTCGGAGTTGAAATAAGCGAAAATGGCAAAAAATAGCGTTACCGAGTGACTCTTGAGCCAACTGGGTGACGGCTACCAAAACAGTGAATTTGTCACTGTTCGGGCAGCCCATGAACTGCCCTAATACTATTGGGGCTTACCTGGGCAGCCCTCATGTGTATTGGGTGGTCGGTTCAGTCAAAAACGTGTTTTATGCCATTTTACAGAAAAACTTTTTCGTAAAATTTTCGCGAAGTTTCTTAGTTATTTATGTCGCTATTTGATATCGAATAAATATGTTTAGGTGAAATATGAATGAATTATTCATATTGGATATTGAATAATTCATTCGGTAATTTAAAAAGTTTTAAAATAACGATTTCGCCCGAACAGCGTTTCCGCTGCGCCCTTCGCCTGAAACCCCAACATAATTTTCGCATATTATAAATTATCTAGAATACCCTATATTACTTATGTGCCTTCAAACTTAGTGTATGAGTGTCATACATAAGAGGATTTAAGTCTGAAGTTAGTAATCTTAAATAGTTTATAGAGCGCAAACAAATCGGGTACTTTGTTTGTGGTTTATCTATAGTTGCGGTCCATTATATATTTGTATGGCGACCTTAATCCGGGATCATCCATGTAGAGACATGGGAATGTAGGCACCTTGTATCATGTGATCATATAGGACTGGACCAAATGGAAATGACATTCTTATAACATCCGTTAAACAAAGAAAGTCATTTCAATCTACTAGATGGTCATATATGGATTGATCTTAATCTTGAGTGTACTAAGAACTCCTGCATGGCAGGTAGGGGTGGGCAAAAAAACTGACCGAACCGAACCAAATCGCAAACTGAACCAAACCGGACCGAATTTACGGTTTTTTTCTAACGGTTTGGTTTGCGGTTCGAATTGGCCCACCCCAAACGGTTTACGGTTCGGTTCAGATGCTGAACCGAACCGCACCTGTTAAACCGAATCGAACCGTTATAATTAAAAAATTATATTTTTTTATAAAAAGATTTGCATTTTTCTTTTAATTTTACTTTATGTTTTCTTTTTATTACTATGTTAATACTTTTATTCTTAATTATTTTGTTAATATATTTTTTTGTTAATACTTTTATTCTTAACTTTATTTGTTAATAATTTTATTCTTAAATTTTTTGTTTTATGGTTTATTCTTGAAAGTAAGCTGTTGGATTTGTTTCTTAATTAGAATGATGGTAGCATCATTATTCGAGGTAATTTAAAAAAAATACAAGAATTAATTGTGCCTCATTTTTCAATCCTCTATTGAGTGTATGTGTTCTATGGAGTTACAGTTTACACTGTAGCACTTCATACTATTTGTTCGCTAGACATGTTTTTTTTTTTGTCTTCACTTAAGTGGATGATTTTTTTTTAAAGTAGAATAATCCGTAAACCGAACTGAACCAATCCGTAAACCGTTGGTTTAAAAAAATTTCAATCCGAACCAAACCGTTATTTAATGGTTTGGTTTGAGAGGTAAAAAAACCGGACCGTAAAATATGGTTTGGTTCGGGTTTTAACAAAAACCGAACTAAACTGAACCGCGCTCACCCCTAATGGCAGGCTATGTAGTTTGATTTACAAAGGTGAGGTTGGTGTAGCAATCCCGACCAATAGCTACGTACTTTAGGGGCCTGGTCTGTTGTGTAGCTGGGAACATTTTACATAGATAGGGAGTTCACTCCTTCTTGTGAGAAGTAGAGGAGTATCTTACTTAAGGGTTGATTCGGTACTTGAACGGTTTGAGCGCTCAAGTCTTTCTATTACGAATAGAAAGATTAAAATTCATAATGGTTATGAATAAATCGTTCATTAGAGAATCAATGGCACTTAAGGTATAAATAATTAGAGGGGTATAATGGATATTATGACCTGGCTCTAATTACGAGATACTCGTGAAGGGTCAATTCGTATGTAGTGACTATATCGATGGACACTGACTTGGTTCGACTTAATATATCATCTGCAGCAACGAGAGTGCAACTTCGGGTTTTTAGTGGAATAACCCGGAGTTAATAATTCAGAGTATTTAATTAAAAGCTTAATTGATATTTTGAGATTATTAGAGCTCGGAACTGTAGGTCTATTTGGTCCCCGTGCTAGCTCGATATACTATAGCGGATTTAGTATAATTGGATAGTCCAATTATATACTCATATATGTATAAATATTATTAATATGATTAATAATATTGATATGTCACACTTGATACTATATATTAAAAAGTTAGTATATAGTTTTAATAATTATTTGATGATTATTAATTACATTTTATTTAATTATATTATTTATATAATTTAATAAATATGGATATGATTTTTGAGATTCCAAAAAATAGTTTTTGGAAAGCTTTTGAATGGTTTTAGTAATTACACTTTATGAAAGGCAATTATACCTTTTTATTTTTGTAACATATCATTTATTATAGTAATAAAAATTGATGTTACAAAATTAAAAGAAATAAACCTATATGGCCAAATACTGCTATGGAGGGGAGGTGAAGGGTTTGTTAATTTTGGAAATTAATAACCCTAAGTATAAAAGAAAAATTGATTTTTCTTTTTGCTAACTCTCATTCTCTAAACCCTAGCCTCCATCTTCTTCTTCTCCAAATCCTCTCAAGTTGTTGAGAAAACAAACGAAGAACAAAAAGAAAACAAAAATCAAAAGAACAAAAGTTGTTGTGTGACATTCATCTCTAAATAGTTTATGGATTATTTTTGAGTCTAGCCCACACTAGTTTCCGTTGGTAATGAGATATCGTTCGGAATACTTTGTGGTGTCGAATAAATCAGAATCTTCATCTCATTCTTGTTGTACTCGGCAGTGAGACATTGTTTTGCTCATTGCAGCCCCTTTACTTGGTGAAACGGAACTCATTTTGGTTTCGTTTTAATCCAGTTTTTTTGAGAATATTTTGTGGTGTTGTAGGCACTTCATTTTTGCATATAAGTCCATTTGATGAGTCTCATTTAGAGGCACTACCTTTTATTTCACGGAAGTCGCGGGAAAACGGACGTCGGAAGGGGAAATTCAGAATAAGTATGTCATCAGGTTTCATTCACAAGTTCATTGTCTTCGTTCGTGCTGCGTTCGTGACCACGTTCGAACGTCAAGCAGATTGCGGCGTTCGTGTAGCGTTCGAATCGGCGTTCGAACGGCGTCGGTATTTCTGGTTTTGCTGCTAGCCTCACCCTAAGCCCATTAGCCCACCAAGCCCATCTCACCCAAGCCCAATCAAAAAAATAATTAAAACATTTAAAATACATTTAACAAATTAAATTAAATTAAAACCCACTAAATTGGAATTAAATTAATTAAAATCTAAAAATCATATACCAAAATTAAATAAAATCTAAAAATCATATACCAATTTAAATATTGCTACCTAATTAACATAAATCAAATATATTAACTTCCTAAACAACCAAATCTTGTCTCCCATCAATCTCTTGCTTTCCTTGCATGACACTAAGAGTATCTCACCTTTATTGCATGATCTCTCATTCCTTCTCCAACAAGATTTAACCCTAACCTTTGTCTATAAGAAACACTTTTCTCACCCTAAGACCTTCCCCCTCAGACTCACGGTAATCACCAAAGAACACAAAAAAAAAACCCAAATAAAATAAAACCTAACAGCAGCTCTCTCAGCCTCTCCTCATATCTCTCCTCTCATCACGTCCCTATCTCTCTCAATTCAACAATAAACACAAAGCAAATAATCCTCTTGCCTTGCCATTCGGTCCCTCACCCTCCACGTACCTCCCGACCCTTGCCACCACACTAAGAAAGCCCTTCACGTAAGCAACTCCCACGTAACCAGCCACTGCCTCCTTCATTTCACACACTGTCACCATCGACACAACAAAATAAACAACACTCACAGCCAGAGCGAGCCCTCTGCGCAGCCACAACCCACTAGGTTGCCCTTTTTCCTACACTCACGTAAGTTCCCCATTCATCAGCGCATCAGCCTTCATCAAACCACATGCAACCTTTGCTATTTGCTCCTCAGCGCATCGCCTCATCAAACCAACATGCCACATGCACCCTGCTTCGCTCAACACATCAAAACAAAGCCCCACTAACGCACACATCAAATCAACAAAATCAGCCTCAACACACCTCACAAATCTGCCTTAATTTGTACCTTTAAACAGCCACAACTTAATGCCCTAAACTGCCTTAAAAACAACCCCCCCTGAAACTGACCGAAAACAACCCCAACTGTCTCCATAACAGCCTCCAAAAAAAACCCAAAACAGTAGCCTAAAACAGCAAAAAACGGTGACCATAAAATACAGCGAAACATCCGCAAAATGGAGTCAAAACAGCAGCGAAACGGAGTGAAAACAGCAGTCCGAAACAGCAAAACAACGAAGAAAATTGTTGCATTAGTGAACCAGAAAAGTTGCGGAATATCAACCCTTCTGACGGCCGTGTAACGCGCTTTCGTGAGACGACAAAAGAGGTTAGACCTGACGGCACTTTTTATTTATCACCTTTCGTTTATTTTTGTTTATTTTAATATATTATCGCATGAGAGTCATTTGTTGAGGCATGATGTGAATGTTGGATGAGCGGAATATATGTTCCCTTTTGTGGTATATCGGATGGAAACCCATATGTAAATTCCGTAGCCGAATCCGAATGGACGGTAGTGCGGTTTGTATTCGGGATACAACGCCACGTACTACTTAAGAGACAGGTATTTCGTCTCATCCAAACTTGTGTTTGAGCATGTTGAGTTCGTAGGTTATTTATTTGTTATTTAAGCATGATTTAGCCCGTAGTATGTTAATCTTTATGCAGGATTTAGGTGTCTATGTGATTAGATATGTCGTTGTTGTGATCCTGTTTGAATGCGGTATCTAAAACCATATGAATGTATGCAATCTGCCAGTTCATGTTCGAACGCGTCATCGAACGCATGCTCTCGGCCCTCCTCCGTTCAAACGCATTTACAAACGCTACTCGAACGCGCATACTTTCTGTTTTATCATGCATCAGGTCTTACCCCGTTCGAACGCATTTAAGAACGCTACTCGAACGCATGCGGACTAAACTAGTTTTTTAAGCACATTTCATGCATGCTTGTTCCCATTAGTTACTCTTTTTGCACTGTATATCTAGTTACCTCCCTTTAATACACATGATCGTGCAATTGCCATTTATTTGTGTTTCCGCATGTAAAAGTACAATGTGTTTATGAGATTACATGTTTGTCGTTATTCTAATTCATTTGTATGCATGTTTGTATGATTATCGTTTACTTACATTTCCGCATCCATGAATATAACGTGCTTATGGAGTTGTATGTGTGTCGTTATTCCGATTCACTTTCAAGCATGCTTAGATATAGGACATATGCAAACTTAGATGTGAGCCTTATTCTCATGCATGTGAACCTAGAAGTAGAATACACTTGGAAATATGTGTTGCCTAGGCTTGGTTAGATTATTGCACAAATTCTTTTATTACAAGTGGCATAAGTAAGGGACCATTCCGAACCCAACGGTTTGAGGTCTTCCCTTGCGAGGGGTGAGTGCGGCCTTAAATCTTTGTCCGGGTTCACACTGGGTGGTGACTCCATTATTCTCCGGTTTAGTCCCCCGCGGGCTACTCCGTACTCCCAACCGGGCCGCGAGCCCGGAACAACATGTGTCGCCCAGTTTCTGTGTTCCCACAGTCTGGCGACTCCACTGGGGATAGAGAATCGGCCCCGAAATAATGTCTTGTAATAATTATGATTTGTGCTTTAGTTAACAGTGTCTACCGTGGGTTGAAAGGGTTTTAATCAATGGCATTTTTTAAGGCTAGGTAATGGTTTGGTGTCTTCCTTCACTCACTACCTTTCTGGAAGGAAAAGCTGTGAAGGCACCTAGATAATCATCTACTCGTAACCTACTGTGATGGACTAATTTGGAGTACTCGTTGTTTATTCCTGTCACCAAGCGATAAGAGCCTAAGAGGCTTGGGTACTTAAGAGAGCCTCGCTCCACCCTCCCTCTGGGGAATCTACAACGGGAAATCCATTTGACAGTCAGTCACACACCAAAGCTCGTTGGCACGTACCTTTGTGTATAAAAAAGGTGCGCTCACTTGGTCGCTCGAACCCTTGAGTGGGGAGACCTAGTTGTGGGTAATCCTTCGTCAGCGAGAGCCTTTGTCCACACCCCCATAAACCTGCATGTGAACCGTAGTCGTAGAACTAATAAGAATTATTTACTTGTGCTTGTGTTTGGGACCATGGTCGTTTCGATCCATTCAGACATTTTGTCATGAGGTATAGGCTTTTTGGGCCATTTAAACTGGGACAAGAACATATCTTATGATGATTGGGCCAAAAGCTTCTAAAACGCCAATGGGCCATTATATGTTTGTGTTTAGGAACATTATCATTTGGATATGGTTGGACTTCTTGCCATGAGATGTGAACTTGTTGGGTCATTTAAACTGGGACGAGTTCACTCCTATGACAGTTAGCCCAAAAGCTTCTAAAATGATGATGGGCCGATTTGTGTGAAAATTTTAATGAGTTGATATATTTCTTGTATCGCATGCATCTCATGCATCACATGCATCTCATGCATACATGCACCATGTTAACCCATTTTGTCTTGAAAGCCATCATAGATACCCGTTGGTTAGGGAAGAGGGCAGACTTGTCAAAAGACCGAGCAGCCACCAAGAGTACTGGCAGAAGACCTAACCCAACGGGATAGGAAACTCATCATGCATGCATGCATACACGTAACATATTTCCATCATTTTTGTGTTTGTTCTATTTTGTATTCACAGGTTTCAACAAAGAAAGAGAAAGCATCCAACGCAAGCCAACCAGAAGCAGCAACAGTATAATGTCAGCAGTCTTCAGGAATTAATCACAGGGGCGAGGCCCATATCAGTATCAGTCGGTGGCGAGGCCCACATCAATATCAGTTTGGGGTGAGGCCCATATCAGTATCAGTTGGGGGCGAGGCCCACATCAGTATCAGTGGGGGCGAGGCCCATATCAGTAACAGTTGGGGCGAGGCCCATATCAGTATTAGTTGGGAGTGAGGCCCACATCAGTATCAGTTGGGGCGAGTCTCATATCAGTATCAGTTGGGGGCGAGGCCTATATCAGTATCAGTGGGGGCGAGGCCCATATCAATATCATTCTGGGGGCGAGGCCCATATCATTAGCAGCTCGGGGCGAGGCCCATATCAATAACAGTTGGGGCGAGGCCCATATCAGTATCAGTTGGGGGCGAGGCCCACATCAGTATCAGTTTGGGGGCGAGGCCCATATCAGTATCAGTTTGGGGCGAGGCCCATATCAGTATCAGTCTGGGGCGAGGCCCATATCAGTATCAGTCTGAGGCGAGGCCCATACCAGTATCAGTCTTGGGGCGAGGCCCATATCAGTATCAGTCTAGTGGGGATGAGGCCCATATCAGCATCAGTTTGGGGATGAGTCCCAAGGCCGAGGCCCGCATCAACATCAGTTTGGGGATGAGTCCCAAGGCCGAGGCCTACATCAGTATCAGTTTGGGGATGAGTCCCAGGGCCGAGGCCCACTTCAGTATCAGTTTGGGGGTGAGGCCCACATCAGTGTCAGTTTATGGGCGAGGCCCACATCGGTATCGGTTTGGGGGCGAGGCCCACATCAGCATCATGCATCCATATATACATGCATAAATATCACATACATACAATTTTTGTTATGTATTCGCAGGATTGTAGCGGAAAAGACCACCTCATCAAGTAACGGTTCAAAAATGATCCACATTCTCGGACAGCACGGTTCAGAAATGGACCGCTACCACAACAGATGCCGAAAATGGCGCTCCAAAATGGAGCACACACAACATATGCCAAAAATGGCATTCCAAAATGGAGCACACACAGCAAATGCCGAAAATGGCGTTCCAAAATGGAGCACACACAGCAAATGCCGAAAAATGGCACTCCAAAATGGAGCACACACAGCAAATGCCGAAAAATGGCATTCCAAAATGGAGCACACACACAGCAAATGCGGAAAATGACGCTCCAAAATGGAGCACACACAGCAAATACCGAAAATGGCGCTCCAAAATGGAGCACACACAGCAAATACCGAAAATGGCGTTCCAAAATGGAGCACACACAGCAAATGCCGAAAATGGCGCTCCTAAATGGAGCACACACAACAGATGCTGAAAATGGCACTCCAAAAATGGATCACGGTTCGGGAATGAACCAGGGGTTGCAGCACCTCACCACCAAATCAACTCAACTCAACACATGGCAAGTCAAGTGGCAGCTGGCGAGCCAGGTAAGTAAAAATGCATTGCATAACTTTGATAGGATTTTCACTATTACACATTACACAATTCCCATCAAGGTGGGGGCGACTGTAGGCACTGTATTTTTGCATATAAGTCCCTATGATGAGTCTCATTTAGAGGCACTACCTTTTATGTCACGGAAGTCGCGGGAAACGGACGTCGGAAGGGGAAATTCAGAATAAGTATGTCATCAGGTTCATTTCACAAGTTCACTGTTTTCATTCGTGCTGCGTTCGTGAACACGTTCGAACATCAAGTAGATTGTGGGCGTTCAACGGGATAGGAAACTCAATCATGCATGCATGCATACACGTAACATATTTGCATCCTTTTTGTGTTTGTTCTGTTTTGTATTCACAGGTTTCAACAAAGAAAAAGAGAAAGCAACCAACGCAAGCCAACCAGAAGCAGCAACATACAATGTCAGCAGTCTTCAGGAATGAATCACAGGGGTGAAGCCCATATCAGTATCAGTCGGGGGCGAGGCCCACATCAATATCAGTTTGGGGCGAGGCCCATATCAGTATCAGTTGGGGGCGAGGCCCACATCAGTATCAGTGGGGGCGAGGCCCATATCAGTATCAGTTGGGGGCGAGGCCCATATCAGTAACAGTTGGGGCGAGGCCCATATCAGTATCAGTTGGGGGCGAGGCCCACATCAGTATCAGTTGGGGCGAGTCCCATATCAGTATCAGTTGGGGGCGAGGCCCATATCAGTATCAGTTGGGGGCGAGGCCCACATCAGTATCAGTTGGGGCGAGTCCCATATCAGTAGCAGCTGGGGGCGAGGCCCATATCAATAACAATTGGGGCGAGGCCCATATCAGTATCAGTTGGGGGCGAGGCCCATATCAGTATCAGTTTGGGGCGAGGCCCATATCGGTATCAGTCTGGGGCGAGGCCCATATCAGTATCAGTCTGAGGCGAGGCCCATACCAGTATCAGTCTAGTGGGGATGAGGCCTATATCAGCATCAGTTTGGGGATGAGTCGCAGGGCCGAGGCCCGCATCAACATCAGTTTGGGGATGAGTCTCAAGGCCGAGGCCTACATCAGTATCAGTTTGGGGATGAGTCACAGGGTTGAGGCCCACTTCAGTATCAGTTTGGGGGCGAGGCCCACATCAGTGTCAGTTTAGGGGGCGAGGCCCACATCGGTATCGGTTTGGGGGGGAGGCCCACATCGGCATCATGCATCCATACAAACATGCATACATATCACATACATACAATTTTTATTTTGTATTCGCAGGATTGTAGCGGAACGACCACCTCATCAAGTAACAGTTCAAAAATGAGCCACATTCTTGGACAGCACGGTTCAGAAATGGACCGCTACCACAACAGATGCCGAAAATGGCGCTCCAAAATGGAGCACACACAACAGATGCCGAAAATGGCGTTCCAAAATGGAGCACACACAGCAAATGCCGAAAATGGCGTTCCAAAATGGAGTACACACAGCAAATGCAGAAAATGGCGCTCCAAAATGGAGCACACACAGCAAATGCCGAAAATGGCGTTCCAAAATGGAGTACACACAGCAAATGCCAAAAATGGCGCTCCAAAATGGAGCATACACAACAAATGCCGAAAATGGCGCCCCAAAATGGAGCACACCCAGCAAATGCCAAAAATGGCGTTCCAAAATGGAGCACACACAGCAAATGCCGAAAATGGCGCTCCTAAATGGAGCACACACAATAGATGCCGAAAATGGCGCTCCAAAAATGGAGCACGGTTCGGGAAAGAACCAGGGGTCGCTGCACCTCACCCCCAAATCAACTCAAATCAACACATGGCAAGTCAAGTGGCAGCTGGCGACCAGGTAAGTAAAAATGCATTGCATAACTTTGATAGGATTGTCACTATTACACATTACACAAGTCCCATCAAAAGTGGGGGCGACTGTAGGCACTGCATTTTTGCATATAAGTCCCTATGATGAGTCTCATTTAGAGGCACTACCTTGTATATCGGAAGTCGCGGGAAACGGACTTCGGAAGAGGAAATTCAGAATAAGTATGGCATCAGGTTCAATTCACAAGTTCACTGTTTTCATTCATGTTGCGTTCGTGACCACGTTCGAACATCAAGCAGATTGCGGTCGTTCATGTAGCGTTCGAATCGGCGTTCGAACGGCGCCGGTATTCTTATTTTGCTGCTAACCTCACAACTAAGCCCAATTAGCCCACCAAGCCCATCTTACCCAAGCCCAATCCAAAAAATAATTAAAACATTAAAATACATGTAACAAATTAAATTAAATTAAAATCTAAAAATCATATACCAAAGTAAACTAAAATCTAAAAATCATATACCAATTTAAAATAATTGCTACCTAATTAACATAAATCAAATATTTTAACTTCCTAAACAACCAAATCTTGTCTCCCATCAATCTCTTGCTTTCTTGCATGACACTAAGAGTATCTCACCTTTATTGCATGATCTCTCATTCCTTCTCCAATAAGATTTAACCATAACCTTTGTCTATAAGAAACACTTTTATCACCTTAAGACCTCCTCCCCACAGACTCACGGTAATCACCAAAGAACACACAAAAAAATCCAAACAAAATAAACCCTAACAGCAGCTCTCTCAGCCTCTCCTCATATCTCTCCTCTCACGTCCCTATCTCTCTCAATTCAACAATAAACACAAAGCAAATAAGCCTCTTGCCTTGCCATTCGGCCCTCACCCTCCACGTACCTCACGACCATTGCCAACCACACTCAGAATGCCATTCACATAAGCAACTCCCACGTAACCAGCCATCCGCCTCCTTCATTTCACACATTGTCACAACCGACACACACAAAATAAACAACACTCACAGCCGATCCCTCTGCACAGCCACAACCCACTAGATTGCCCCTTTTTGCTGCGCTCACGTAAGTTCCCCATTCATCAGTGCATCAGCCTTCATCAAACCAACATGCCACCTGCACCCTTTGCTTCATGCCTCACCTAACCGCATCAACGCCAAAGCCCCACTAACGCACACATTAAATCAACACAAATCAGCCTTCAACACACCTCACAAATCATCTCTAATTTGTACCTTTAAACTGCCACAACTTACTGCCCCAAACTACCTCAAAACAACCCCCTGAAACTGACCGAAAACAACCCCAACTGTCTCCATAACAGCCTCCAAAAAATACCCAAAACAGTAGCCTAAAACACCAAAAAATAGTGACCAGAAAATACAGCAAAATAGCAGCAAAACGGAGTCAAAACAGTAGTGAAACGGAGTGAAAACAGCAGTCCGAAACAGCGAAACAGCGAAGAAAATTGTTGGATTAGTGAACCAGAAAAGTTGCGGAATATCAACCCTTCCGACGCCGTGTAACGCGCTTTCGTGAGACGACAAAAGAGATTAGACATGAGGGCCTTTTTATTTATTACCTTTCGTTTATTTTTGTTTATTTTAATATATTATCGCATGAGAGTCGTTTGTTGAGGCATGATGTGAATATTGGATGAGCGGAATATGTGTTTCCTTTTGTGGTATATAGGATGGAAACCCGGACGTAAATTCTGTATCTGAATCTGAATGGACGGTAGTGCGATTTGTACTCGGGATACAACGCCACGTACTACTTAAGAGACACGTATTTCGTCTCATCCAAACTTGTGTTTGAGCATGTTGTAGTTCGTAGGTTATTTATTTGTCATTTGAGCATGATTTAGCCCTTAGTATGTTAATCTTTATGCATGATTTAGGTGTCCATGTGATTAGATATGTCGTTGTTGTGATCCTGTTTGAATGCGGTATCTAAAACCATATGAATGTATGCAATCTGCCAGTTCCCGTTCGAACGCGTCATCGAACGTAACTCGAATGCATACTCTCGGCCCTCCTCCATTCGAACATGTTTACGAACGCTACTCGAACGCGCATACTTTCTGTTTTATCATGCATCAGGTCTTACCCTGTTCGAACGCGTCCAAGAACGCAACTCGAACACGAGCCTTCTGACTGACGTTCGAACGCGTTTAAGAACGCTACTCGAATGCATGCGTACTGAACTGGTTCTTTAAGCACATTTCATGCATGCTTGTTCCCATTAGTTACTCTTTTTGCACTGTATATCTAGTTACCTCTCTTTAATACACATGATCGTGTAATTGCCATTTATTTGTGTTTCCGCATGTAAAAGTACAATGTGTTTATGAGATTACATGTTTGTCCTTATTCCAATTCATTTGTATGCATGCTTGTATGATTATCGTTTACTTGCATTTCCCCATCCATGAATATAACATGCTTATGGAGTTGTATGTGTGTCGTTATTCCGAATCACTTTCAAGTATGCTTAGATATAGGACATATGCAAACTTAGATGTGAGCCTTATTCTCATGCATGTGAACCTAGAAGTATAATACAATTGGAAATATGTGTTTCCTAGGCTTGGTTAGATTATTGCACAAATCCTTTTATTACAAGTGACATAAGTAAGGGACCATTCCGAACCCAACGGTTTGAGGTCTTCCCTTGCGAGGGGTGAGTGCGGCCTTAAATCTTTGTCCCGGTTCACACCGGGTGGCGACTCCATTATTCTCTGGTTTAGTCCCCCGCGGGGCTCCGTACTCCCAACCGGGCCGCGAGCCCGGAACAGCATGCGTCGCCCAGTTTCTGTGTTCCCATAGGTGTTTTGGGGCTGTGTTGGGGCTGTTCTCAAGTGAAAAATCAAAACTAAAACACAGCCGTAGTCCATGCATTTCAGGGGTTGTTTCTGCAGTGCGTTGGGCGCCAATCGAGTCCAAAACAGTCCAGTTTTTGTCCGGATGTTCGGGATTGTTTGGGGATTGTTCCGGGGCTATTTTGGGGCTGGAATTTTGTCTAAAACTGAACCAAAATTTCAGTGGTGGTGGCAGTAACATTCGGCAGTTCAAAGGGAAGGGTAAAAAAAAATTTCAAGTCCGATCCGGGTGCCTAAACCATTTCCACTGCACAAGGAAAGTGTTTCCTACACTGACAGCTTTGGCATGTTCAAGATTTCCACTTTCACTTGAATTTGTCTCTTATCATATAAGTTCTACTGGCGCAAATGAACTACCATCAGCCATAACTGCACAGCTTTGGCACGATACAACTATAGCATAAAGAAAACATTTGCATCTGTACTACCAAGGCGGACCAAGAAATAAGTATTCCTAATACTAATTACTTTAATGCCTTATTTAAGCGGGGATATTCCTAAAGAGATTTTTGCTCTACATCAAATGTAGAATTTAATATAGATCAATTTCTCAACAGTTTAATTCTACTTGGGAAACATAACTTAACTTAACCATTAAATTTTCGTTTTGTTTTCCGTTAGCGTAGAACCGAAAAGTTAAGAAACATCTAAATTACATGCATGTGCAAATATCAAAATTGGATTATATGTCATATATCAAGCATGACAAATGTAACGGATGAAGGATCAGACCTGCCCTGATACTTTTTTTGTTGGGGTTTTAGCGCGGGCGCAGAAGAAGCTCGCGGTTCGGGCGAAATCGTAACTTTAAAAACTTTTAAAGTTACCAAATAAATTATTCAATATCCAATATGAATAATTCATTCATATTTCACCTAAACATATTTATTCAATATCAGATAACGACATAAATAGGTTAGAAATATCACAAAACGTCTACGAAAATATTTTTCCGCAAAATGGCATAAGACTCGTTTTTGTTCGAACCGACCAACCAATACACATGAGGGCTGTCCAGGTCAGCCCCAATAGTGCTTGGCCAGTTCATGGGCTACCCAAACAGTGGAAAATTCATTATTTGGACAGCGAACACCCGGTAAGCCCAAAACTCACCCGGTAACGATGTTTTTCACCGTTTTTGCATATTTCAACTCCGAAACAATTTCTGGAAATTGTTCCAATACCCAAAACACACCCAATACATTTATACAACATATTTTTCATTACCAAAATTATAGAAATTTCAGATCTGATTTGGTAACTAAAAATATCATTTTTCATGCTTTAAATCCAATTTTCTCAACATTAATCATATTAATACTTACACCAACCAAAGTCACCACAAATGAAGAACCCAAGAACATTTATAGGAGTTACAAGAGTGTTCATAACACTCTAGAATGGCAACAAGTCATCAAATGATAAAATTGAATTAATATTACACTAATATTATCCAATCTAACTTCACACATGCATTAAGCCTCCAAATCCATCCACAAAATCAAAAAGCCCCAAATTCTAAGAAATGAAGAAATCGTAGAACTTATCTAGATACTCAAGAACAAGAAACAAACTTTCTAAGTTTAAGAGTTATGAAGATTACCTCCAAATCTCCTAATTTCCTTAAACTTTTTCTTCATTTTTTCACTTTCTTCCTTGATTCTTCAAGAAAATTTTGGGTGCTTTTATGCTTATTAGGTTCGGCCATGGAGGTCTTGTTAATAAAGAAAATAAAATTTTTCAACTTAAAAACAAGGCTTGACCGACTTAGGAAGGGCATTTTGATCATTTGTACAATTTAATCTAATTAAATAATAATAAACTTTAAGTTAAAAATTCCAATTTGTAAACTTTAAGCTTAATATAATCATGCCACATGTTACCAATAATAATCAAACATATTGCATAACAATTGTGTAATATTGAAATAATTTAATTATCTGGATATTTAACATTTATACATCTAAATAATTAATTAATGTGATTATTATTATATATGTATTTTTATTTACATTAAGTAACAAATACATATATTAATGGCATGTGTCAAAGTCTCAATTGAAAATTAATTAATATGTATCAAATCAAATTTTGTATCAAATACAATTGCACATTAATTATTAATTGACTGAAATGCCCCTAATGCATGTATTTTCGTTTAACCGATTAAACGATTTGAATTAACTCATTTAATTTGATGAACTATTATGAATAATCTATATTATTCATAACGCGTTGCCCAAGTGCTCAACGAGTACACTTCATATTGTAAGACTCTCTAAGTTTAGGTTTATCCGTCACAGAATCCAATTTTGTGTCCATAATTCACCTACTCATGAATTATGATGACCACAGATAATCTCACTAAACTATGCAAGTCGAGGTCATTGCATACGTATAATCCCTCCATCACAGGCAATCAATATTATACCTGAGATATAGATAAGAACGTCAAATCCCTAAGGTATAATATAGTCGACTTTTAAATTTACGATCTCTAAATAACATTCGAAACTTGCTTCCAAAGTATACCATGAACATGGATTTACTAGATTGTAAATACGTACAAGATACATATGCCATGTACACAAGATTGACGGATTCAATCTGATACTCACATGATATCATGAGCATCAGTCCACACCCAATGAATAGGCGGAGGTCTGATCTAAATAGATCGGTGACGTGACTGCCATCAAAGTGTGGAGGATATCTCATATATCCACAGTGGTATCTCAAGTCGAAAGACCACTATGCTACTCGACTCGAGAAGATTTCTATGGACGTTGGTGTACCATCTATTAGGAAATCTTATGTGAGTCGTTCAATGTTTACCAAATAAACACCTATACGTCTATACGAGTCTCCCAAGACTCATGGTTCATTGGAATAAACCATCAGATCAAGTCACGATATACGACATGTACTGGTCTCAGCGGATTTTTCTAACCGACCCGTGTTAGTAAATCTTGACCAGAAAATTTATTTGAGAATATACAACTTATAGTGACGCTTCCCAATGTCAATTACAAACTACATTGTAAAACTACATTGTAAATTTCAGGGTCTTTGTCTAATATATACATATCACTAAATCATATTTAGTTTCAATCCAATCATAATTAGATCGAATACGTATATAAAAACAAGAGGTGTTACCATTAAGTAATTAATATTATGGAAAAATGAATTATTTGTATTCATGAATCAGATATAAATACGATTCGGATTGGCACTCCGAGCACCAACCCTAACAAAACCCACCTTAGATGTAACTTGATTCAGATATGGAATTGACGGATATCGGTAACCAATCTGGAATATCGATAACAAATTCGGAACATGTGCGCACGGGAAACAGGACTAGGGATGACATAAGCCCATAGATCCTGGGTATTGGGCTAGAGGGATAGCGAGGCCCCTAGACCCGGATTTTAGAGACAGGTTGGTGGCACTGATAGCACCACTGTTTACTAGTTTAGTGGCTTGGGGATGGCAAGACATAACATCCCAAGACCACGAGATTATGTACAAGATGACATATGATATTTCTGATGATGACACAAATATTTTCATCATTGCTTTACAAAAGTTTTGAAAGGAAAACTTGGATTTAAGTATTGTGAACTCGGAAAGTTATTGCATTGGTTATGAGTATTCAGAGAAAAGTTCAGAGTTTTACCTACAGAAAAGAGTTTTCAGAAAATTTTTACAGAAAGAGATGTGTTTTCAGATAAGAGAAGAGATTTCTGAAAATACAGTTTTCTTAGACATTTTGTTTGGATTACCGATTTGATGATATTTCAAATATGCGTAATTATGATAAAAGTATATATGTATGACTTCATGTTTCATGTGATTGAAGTGTATTTGATATCAAACGATATACTCTATGGTATTCATGATTTGCTTTGTATGCGTTGGATGTTAGCTATTTGAATAGCGCATTTGTATATAAGTAAATATGAAAGTTTGACATGGGTTAAGTACAATGGATAATAACAAGTTAATAAAATCTGAACTTGTAACAATTTAGTAATTCTGATAAATTACTGATATGTTGATTTGTTTGTTTGAAGTTTATATTTGACTTGTTCGTTATAATACTAGCTATCTTATGTTGTATAGAGGTTTGAGGTTTCAGCTCAGTGTTTCAGTAAATGTTCTACAGCTCACAGTTAGCTACTGTTTGCATATTTAGCTCACGTAACATTTATAAAGTAACCAGCCGTAGTTTAAGCTGACTAAACTACCACAGGTTTGGGATGGCCTTAGGCACGAGTTTGGGTGGTTTGGTAGATAATAAGTTATTTTCGGTTATGAGAAAATTGATATTGCATTCAGTGTAGTGAGTGTATTTTCAAGGTATCATATATATGTATGTTGTCATCGGATTAAGAGGAGATTTATAAGTTTGAGTATAATTACATATATTTGATTTCTATTTAAGTTCTTATTGTCACTTGATATATTTTCATAAGATATGAGTTACTTAGAGAGCTTTATAGCTCACACCCCTGCAATTTACTAGTTTTGCAGGTTCACATTGGACTTGAAGAGCTGGAAGATTCTAGAGGCGTTATGTAGACAACGGATCACCCCCAATGCAGTCAAGTTGGTCTTAAGTCATTGTATCGTTCTGGGATGTGTTATGGGCTCCCAAAGTCTTAGTTTTATTTATTTATATCACATGTGTAGTTTTAATCGTGTTGAGCACGTAGTTATTTATAATTATTTGTCTTATGTCAAACCTGAGGCTTATTTGCATATAAGTTGAGATTTGTCAAGCCGAAGGCCTTTTTAGAATATAAGTTGAGATTGATTGCTTGAGTGTAATATTAGAACACCTTGAGGTGCTGGACTTTGATCCAAATTTCATGATTTTTAGCAGAGGTCATGCCGAAATTTTAGTAGCATCAGAGGCTTATGGAAATGGTTTTTCTGTCTCTTGCCGATGGCATCATGGCACTAGGTGGGATGTTACAAAAACTGAGGCAGAATGTGCTGAAAAATACGCGTCTCGATGCTATACCCCTCGAGTCGCGACGTTAACTTCTTAGGCACGCGCGTCGTGACGCTGTGACTTCCGCGTCGCGACGCGCCAATGTTTTCTAGGCTGTTCAAGAAGTGTACTCAAGAATGAACCACAGCCCTCTGTATAAGAGAGCACGTTCCAAGCTTTAGAGAGGAGTTTTGGAGAGAGTCTCAAACCCTATTTTCAAAGCTTCCAAGGTGATCTTTGAAAGAGATCAAGGCATATCAAGCAAAACGTAGCATCAAGATTCAATATCATGGAAGAGGAAGGCTGCCATCTTCAATAGAGTTTATTCTTTTCTTATCTTTTATGTTGTTTTGTTCGACTTTGATTATTTATTTAGTAATCCCAGCTATGTGTTGTAACTAGATATACAATCTAGGGTTGTGATGAACTTCAGAATTTATGAGTTTATAAATTGAGTTTTCTTATATCTTGTGTGATATTTTGGCTTGTTTATTGAATCTTGATCTTAATGCTTCTTGTTGTTTGATCACCAATAGGATTGATGTGGTAAACTTAGATGAACTTGACAAAGAGATTTTAGATTCAGCCTTAGATTCAGTAGCATACGATATCATTTTAGAGATTTTCTTACAGTATAGAAATATACTTGTCAGGTGGGTGTAGCCAATTTTGGAACTTGTTCTTAATGAATTTGGGTTAACAGGCCAATATATTACACGAGTATAGGTATACCAATTCATCTTTAGAATAATTCTGGGCGGATTCACAGCTCTGTATGTTTTCTCTTCATTGATTTCCTTTGGAATTTTATCATAGTTTTATTTATTTGCTTTAGTTATAATCAACTTAACCAACAAGCACAATTCCATTTCAATTAGATACTCGTAAGTATTTACTATCAATAATTAGTAACGTAGGTTATAAGTCCTCGTGAGATCGATATCTTTTGTACTACTTGAGCGATATGTGCGCTTGCGTAACGTGTGAAAACCGCGATCAATAATCTAAGCTGGTTCTTTGATACTTTGCAATTAATTTTCGATTGTTTCCTGTTTCTCCTATCATAAGGACTAAGAATAAAGAACCACATGCCATATTTTCTCCGTCAATAATTATAGTCCTACGACAATGGCTACAAAATTCCTTACAATGAGAAATTTTATTCCCTTTTTATCCTTTATTTTTTCTCAATTGTACTTGATCGTAAGAAATTTTGTAACCATTATTGTAAGAATATCATTACTCTTTCTCGGTGCTTTGGTGTCATTTCAGCGTATGTCTTGAGTGGTGAAGTTCCTCCCAGAACTGATTATAAGGCGATTGAGAATCGTGGTGTGCACATATTTTGGCAAAAGCCGATCTGCTAAGCAAGCTTTAAAAACAAGACTAGATATCGCTTGCATGCAGTAATATTTTTGATATCACCATTATATATTATATATATATAATAGTTACATCTCAATATTTCAATGTACTCATTTGTTATTTTTCAATTTATAGAGTAATGAAATGATATTAACCTTAAATATAACTACTATTTATTTTATTATTTTTTATTGTTTATCATTCAATTATTGCACGTACTATTTTTCACACCACACGAGACCTAAGCACGAATGGTCCAATGGACCTGAATTTTTCTATTTTGGGTTATAAACTTGTAGCACGGATAGACCTGATACTATTACTAATATTACCAAATGCTATAATATCTTTCTAGGACCCCATTGAGCTTTTGCTTTCAACTTCAACAAGCAAAAAAAACATCTACTTTTTTTTTTAATCTTACTGATCAATACTTCCCTTACTTCCAGTTAGTTCAAAAATTGGAAATTTTTATAATTTGTGTGAAAGGAAGACCATTTGGCGTATCTAAATGGTGACATTACTGAAAAAAATAATCCAAGTAGCTTTCCTTTTCCTTTCCTTTGTATGAAAGATGCATGAGAATAAATTTGAAAGAAAAGCCAAAAGAAAAGAACTGGAAAATAGATCACTGCATTTCCAAATCATGGTTCATGTTTTAATCAAACACGAGCACAAAATCATCAAACAAGACAAAGTATCCTATATTATCTGGTGATAATAGATCAATTTTCTCTTGCAAGGTATACTTAAGCAGATCAATTTTCTCTTCCAAACCACATCTCATTTTAAAATCAGATGTGGTTTTCACCAACTTTTTCATAGCAACTAGCCAAGTACCATTTGTATTACACTCTAAGCAAAATCACAGAGTCTAAAATTATGCAGACCACTCAAATCAACCAGACCGCAATCTTCAGTCCCCATTAAAATCCCAAACATACAAACAAATCGATTCCTCCCTATACAATTTATTGAACAGTTATAAACTAAGTATATGTTACATGTAATGTCACTCTTTCCAGAGTAGCATATGAACAATCAAAACAACTGTATCAATTAAAAACATATCAATTCAATGTAGTAGAAAAAAATCAAAACAAAAAACATAGACATCACATTGAACCAAACATCCAAGTGTTGGGGTTTTGGGGTCGGGGCGCGGCGGAAGCGCGGGTCCGGGCGATATCGTATTTTAAAACTTTTCAAAATACCGAATAAATTATTCAATATCTAATATGAATAATTTATTCATATATTACCTAAACCAATTTATTTAATATCATATATTAATATAAATATAGTTGAAAACTCGCGAAACTTTTACGAAAATTGTTTTTCCGCAAAATTGCCTAAAACGCGTTTTTGACCGAACCGACTACCCAACACCTATGGAAACTGCCCAGGTCAGCTCCAATAGTGTCGGGGCAGTACACGGGCTGCCAGAACAGTGACGGAATCACTGTTTTCACAGCCGTCACCCGGTTGGCTCAAAATCCACCATGTAACACCGTTTTTCGCCGTTTTCGCTTATTTCAACTCCGAAACACTTTCCAGAAAATGTGCCGACTCCCAAATTACATCCATTACATTTATAAGACATCAAATATATCCCAGAATTTCCAGTTTAATCAAATCAGATCAGCTAACCGAAATTACCTATTTTTCATGCTTAAATCCAATTTTTTCAAGATTAATTTAATTAACCAAACACCAATCAAAGTCACCACATATGAAGAACTCTAAAACAATTCTAGGCATAAAATGAGTGGATTTTACACTCTAGAATGACAACTTATTGTCCAATACAATTTGAACAAAATTGAATACAAAATTCATCAATTTTATCCAATTCCTACTTCACACATGTATCATCTTTCTCATCCTTCCAATAAAGCCAAAAGCCCCAAAAATATAACAAAGAAGAAACCCTAGATCTCATAAGATCAATAAGAAACTTGAAACAAAATTTTCTAAGCTTAGGGAATAAAAGAAATACCTTAGTCCTTTAATTTCCTAAGCCATTTCTTTGATTTTCTCCTTTGTTTCCACTTGATTCTTCAAGCAAAATTGAAACCCATTTCAATTAGGGAGGTCTCGGCAGTGAAGTGAAAGAGATAAAAGAATGAAAACAATTTTCCTTTAATATATATATATATAGCCGATTATAGCATTAGAAAAAGGAGGGGAATTTTGTCTTATTTTGAATTTTTTTAATCCAATTAAAAAAATGTCTACTTTATTATCATCAAATCAAATTTGAACAAATATAAAGTTAAACATTACATGCCATTTGTAGCCAATTATTTGCCACCATATATCATATATAATAATGACTAATGGATAAGCTTGGAAAAAAAAATTATTTAATTATTCAACTATTAAATAATTAAACATTTAATTTACACAAATACATGTATTTAATTTACATTAAATAATAAATACATATATTTATGGCATGTGTCAAAATCTCATTTGACAAATAATTAATGTGTATCTAATCGTATTATGTATCAAACACAAATACACAATAATTATTAGCGGACAAAATCCCCTAATGCATGTGTTATCGTTTAACCGATTAAACGATGAAGTATTATGAATAATCCGTATTATTCATATCGAGTTGCCCAAGTGCTCAACGAGTACACTTCATATTGTGAGACTCTCTAAGTTTAGGTTTATCCGTCACGAAATCCAATTTCGTGTCCATAATCCACCCACTCATAGATTATGACGACCACGGATAATCTAGCTAAACTATACAAGTTGAGGTCATAACATACGTATAATCCCTCCGTCACAGGCTATCCGTATTATACCTGGGGTATATATGAGAACGTCAAATCCGTTCGGTATAATACAGTCGACTTTTAATTTACGATCACGAAATAACACTCGGAGCTGGTTTCCGATGTTATACCATGGCCATGGATTTACTAGATCGTAAACACGTGAGGATGCCTATACCCTGTACACAGGACTGACGGATCCTATCTTGATACGCACTGGATATCATGAGCATCAGTCCACACCCAACGAACAGGCGGAGGTCTGATCATGAATAGATCGTTGACGTGACTGCCATCAAAGTGTGGAGGATAACTCATATATCCCACTGTGGTATCTCAAGTCGAAGGACCACTATGCTCGCTCAACTCGAGAAGGTTCCTATTGACGTTGGTGTACCATCTATTAGGAAACCTTCAGTGAGTCGTTCAGTGTCTTATCAAATAAACACCTACATGTCTATACGAGTCTCCCGAGACTCATGGTTCACTGGGATAAACCATCGGACCAAGTCACGATATACGACATGTACTGGTCTCAGCGGATTTTACTAACCGACCCGTGTTAGTAAATCTTGACCAGGAACTTTATTTAAGGATATACAACAAATAGTGCGCTTCCCAATGTCAATTACAAACTACGTTGTAACTGCGCACTATATTGTAAATCCTAGGGTCTTTGTCTAATATACATGTATCACTAAATCAGATTCAGTTTCAATCTAATCGAGATTAGATCGAATAAGTGTATAAAAGACAAGGGTGCTACCAGTAAATTTGGTAATATTATGGAAAATTGAACTGTCCGTATTTATGAATCGGACATAAATACGATCCGGATTGGCACTCGGAGCACCAACCCCAACAATTTCTCCCACTTGCTCTAGTGCCAATCCATGGTATCCTATACTCATCTAAATGTGTATCGTATACTCATGGTCCTCAAGAGCTCACCAGCACTCAAGAGGTAGGCAATAACAAGTAAGCCTGCTTTAACAAATCGAGTATGTCAAACAAACCCAACCGTTTTCCTAAGCCAGCATCATTCATATTTTGTAGAATCCAAATTCCACATCTCTATGACTCAGATGCTATATCAGTATTGTGCTATAGCTACTGAGTTGTCTATGTATTTAGAGATCAAATCCAAATACTTTGCAGACAACCGCAAGCACAAAACTAATATCAACACTTCTAATCATTGAGGTCACTTTGCAACTTCATAAGTCAATACTTCATAAGTTGCAACTGATTCCACTAATTCAGTAGAACCAACGGTGACACTCCAACTGCATCTTTTCTGACTTTACATGACATAGACCATCTAATGTCATAATTAGAATCAAAACTAATATGACCTTATGATTACTGACTAAATTCTCCATGAACAAGAAACTCGTTCTTAGTATCTCATAGATAACAAAGAACTTGTTCTAAGACTCATCATATGGTCTATAACATATCAAAATAACTCGTAAAAATTACGATTAAATTGATATCTTTAATCGCACATAATATAGCATTCATTACGCTATCATCCAATGATGCATAGGATTGACTAAATATTCTAATCAATCTTTCTTTCGACAAAGGAATCATCCTTTACGAAAGATGAATACTATATACATAAAAGACATGTTAACTGTCAAACAGTTATACTAATTGTCATACAGATAGTCTTGCTGTGTCCTTTATTAGATTCTATCTAATATGCGACTAATGAGAGTATCTCACAAGTCTCTCAATTTTATATATAATATAAAACTTTATATATCAAATATAACAGAGACTGCTCCCACTGTTACCACAGAGAAAAGAAGACTTAAGGATATATAATACTAGAAAGAAATTTGTATGCTCCCACTGACCCTACTGACAAATACGTATTCTTCATACTTCGATAAAACCAGACAATCTGACTAATATCAAAATCAGAGAACACAGATTTCCGAAAAAATTATATGAGTCTACAATAGGCTCACAAGCTAGTATATCAAACGGTGATCTTAGCAGAATACAAACTCTAGGGCCATTCCAGAATGAACTTCTTCAAACAAAGAAATCACAACAGATCTCTCATTCGAAGAAATCACTCAAGAACGCCACTTTGTATTCTTTAGCCAAAATGCACTGTTTAATATCAACATTAACCAACAGATCTTTAATTGTTCAATTAGTGTGACAAGAGACAAGCTTTCTCAGAGTCTACAATAGAATACTGAGTATAACCTACTCACTGTCATACTATAAAGGTCAAACCTTTATCAAGCTTACTTCGCTTTTGCTGCGCAAACAATTTGCACATGTTATGAACTATTCATACCGAAAGCCTAATCAAGTTCAAAACTTGATCGTAGTAAGATATCAACAATCTTAGATCTATGGTTCAAATGTAATTTCCAAAATCGATATCAGATATCGCTCCCACTATAAGTCATAGGATAATTTTCTTCAATAAGAAAACAACAGAATCATTAAGTATCAAATACTTTGTAAATGAATCTGACATCCTATTAAACTTATACGGAAGATGTCTAAGGATCTTTTCATCTTATTAATTATGTAGTTCCATTACAGTTTATCATTCTCACATTTGACTTCACTAAGTCATGTCATTTCTACAATCGTCAACATCTGATGTTACACATCAAGTAATAAAATAATTTTATTACTCGGGATCGTAGAAAATATATTCTATCAAATATAATACAATATTCTATTAAATAGAATAAATGATAAACTTTTCACTCGTACCTCAGAGGCACAAGTACTTTCAATTATATAACCATTATACGAAGGAAAGTTTCAAATCTCAAACTTTTCAAGATTCGAATTTTCTACCTATACATATCATATATATAATTGTAGAAACGAATGGAACAGTAATTAAAGAGATGAATTAATGTTACTGGAGCATAACCCCAAAAGTATTTAAAACTAATTCAGTGACACTCAATATCAACGAATCAAATCATATAAGATTCGACAACTCCCACTAACCAATTCCATCAAAATAGAATCGTGGAAGTTTAATATTGAGTAAGAATCATATTCATTAAATAACTTTAGAACTAAATTGCCTTTAAATTCATGCATTTGATCATATCAAACATCTTCGAACAATTCAAAGACGCGCAATGAATTTTAAAGACAAAATTTTCAACACTACAGATAAAATATCTTTGAACCATTCAAAATATTATATCCGAGTTTCATTAGTAACATATTGATGTTCTTGAACAATTCAAGACCTTCAATATGTTCTCTATTAGAAACACGCAACTAAGTCATAACAATTCATCAACTGAGTTACGAAGCGAAGAAAACTATACAAGGCAATTTCTAATTCATTAAACTACATACATCCAATGTATTAGTCTAATAAATATGTGGTCCAATGACGATCATCAGTTTAATGAGATTTAACCACACCTGAATACAATATTCATTAAATGGATAAGGATATGTGGTGTGATCTCATATCAGACCATCTTTTACCATAAGGAATAAGCATCTGATGCTTTTATGATAAAATCTCATAAAGCAAGTTCTAAGTTATTTATTTTACCGAATATTTTTCTAAATGTTTATCTTTTCATTAATGACACTACTAGTCGTATTAAAATATGTAACAACTGTTTATACAGAACAAGTAACTATCCAATAGTCACAAGTCTGATATCAAATATCAAAACAATTATTAAACATTATTTTAGTTAACTAGACGGGAGATTTGGTATCCAATACTACATTTGTCGTATTTCGAGAATCGATATTCTCTACACAAAACTGTACGTATCTCATTTCTTGAGCTTTATAATTTGCGTTCAATTATTCACAACGATTGTAAATGATTGATTTGCAAATTGTGTCAGACACATGACTTCTAAAAGTCACTAAAAGCCAAGAAACGTCATTAAAAGATAAACAAATACTAAATGGGTTTTCTTAATGCCAGTCAAGAATCTCAAGACATGAACTGTTCAAGTCAATTCTTACTGCATAAGAAACAATTCTAACTAGAAAAATATCCTAAAGCAGATATCTATTTAGATTACCTAATCGCGACTTAGAAACTAAGTCACAAACCATCTTGATTTTCAAGAAAATCGAAACAACAGTTCCCGATGGTTTCAACTAATCTAACAATATCTAAGTCTACTGTCTTTCTAGAACTTATTCTAGAACTACGCAACCATAAGTAAAGTCAGAAAACCTATATATTCAGGTAATATACTATGCAGTGGATAAGAAGCATAAATCTATAAACTATATAGATAAAAGGAAAACGAAAGCAGTAAATTCCATAAAATTACGCACCGCTTGAGTTATGGATTTTTAACCCAGCAGTGTCTCCCACTACTTTACGTAACACCGTAATCCCCAACGGACAACGGGAATTCAATAATTAAATCGAATTCCATAGTGATAGTAGGATCCCATGAATATATTTCGACTCACAGCTTTGGCACGTTCTCGCCTACGTATATTCATTATGTAGACAACTTATTGTCAATCACTCACCAGTGACTCCTAATTTTGGTCATGACCGTTTCTCGCTGTGACAGCTTTGGCACGTTCACAGGGAGGCGTATCAAAGCTACACTTGCCAATGACAAACTCAAGCTACCGATGTAGTCCTGACAGCTTTGGCACGTTCAGAATTTCCACTTTCACTTGAATTTGTCTCTTATCATATAAGTTCTACCGGCGCAAATGAACTACCATCAACCATAAATGCACAGCTTTGGCACGATACAGTTATAGCATCAGGAAATCATTTCCATCCGTACTGACAAGGCGGACCAAGAAACATGTATCCAATACACGTTACTTTACAGCCATATTTGAAGGGGGGATTTTCCTACGGAAGCCACACTCTACATCCAATGCAGAATTTAATCTAAATCATTTTCTAAATAATTCAATTCTATCTTAGGAACATATAACTCAATTTAACAATTAAATTTCGTTACATTCCGTTAGCGTAGAACCGAACATTTAAGAAACGTATCTAGATTCTAAGCATGTGCGAATATTAAATTGGATTATATATCTAATATCAAGCATGAATAATGTAATGGATGAAGCATCAGACCTGCTCTGATACCATTTTTGTTGGGGTTTGGGTGGGGGCGCGGGGCGGAAGCGCGGGTCCGGGCGATATCGTATTTTAAAACTTTTCAAAATACCGAATAAATTATTCAATATCTAATATGAATAATTTATTCATATATTACCTAAACCAATTTATTTAATATCATATTAATATAAATATAGTTGAAAACTCGCGAAACTTTTACGAAAATTGTTTTTCCGCAAAATTGCCTAAAACGCGTTTTTGACCGAACCGACTACCCGACACTTATGAAAAAGGAGGGGAATTTTGTCTTATTTTGAATTTTTTTAATCCAATTAAAAAATGTCTACTTATTATCATCAAATCAAATTTGAACAAAATAAAGTTAAACCTTACATGCCATTGTATAGCAAATTATTTGCCACCATATATAATATAATAATGACTAATGGATAAGCTTGGAAAAAAATTATTTAATTATTCAACTATTAAATAATTAAACATTTAATTTACACAAATACATGTATTTAATTTACATTAAATAATAAATACATATATTTATGGCATGTGTCAAAATCTCATTGACAAATAATTAAGTGCATTAATCGTATTATGTATCAAACACAAATACAAATAATTATAGCGGACAAAATCCCCTAATGCATGTGTTATCGTTTAACGATTAAAGATGAAGTATTATGAATAATCTGTATTATTCATATCGAGTTGCCCAAGTGCTCAACGAGTACACTTCATATTGTGAGACTCTCAAGTTTAGGTTTATCCGTCACGAAATCCAATTTCGTGTCCATAATCCACCCACTCATAGATAGATTATGACGACCACGGAAATCTAGCTAAACTATACAAGTTGAGGTCATAACATACGTATAATCCCTCCGTCACAGGCTATCCGTATTATACCTGGGGTATAGATGAAAACGTCAAATCCGTTCGGTATAATACAGTCGACTTTAATTTACGATCACGAAATAACACTCGGAACTGGTGTTTTCCGATGTTAATACCACGGCCATGGATTTACTAGATCGTAAACACGTGAGGATGCCTATACCCTGTACACAGGACTGACGGATCCTATCTTGATACGCACTGGATATCATGAGCATCAGTCCACACCCAACGAACAGGCGGAGGTCTGATCATGAATAGATCGTTGACGTGACTGCCATCAAAGTGTGGAGGATAACTCATATATCCCACTGTGGTATCTCAAGTCGAAGGACACTATGCTCGCTCAACTCGAGAAGGTTCCTATTGACGTTGGTGTACCATCTATTAGGAAACCTTCAGTGAGTCGTTCAGTGTCTTATCAAATAAACACCTACATGTCTATACGAGTCTCCCGAGACTCATGGTTCACTGAGATAAACCATCGGACCAAGTCACGATATACGACATGTACTGGTCTCAGCGGATTTTACTACCTAACCGACCCGTGTTAGTAAATCTTGACCAGGAACTTTATTTAAGGATATACAACAAATAGTGCGCTTCCCAATGTCAATTACAAACTACGTTGTAACTGCGCACTATATTGTAAATCCTAGGGTCTTTGTCTAATATACATGTATCACTAATCAGATTCAGTTTCAATCTAATCGAGATTAGATCGAATAAGTGTATAAAAGACAAGGGTACTACCAGTAAATTTGTAATATTATGGAAAATTGAACTGTCCGTATTTTTGAATCGGACATAAATACGATCCGGATTGGCACTTGGAGCACCAACCCCAACACCAAGGTCTCAGCTAACAACATTCACCTTATACTTCCTAATGTGTCTATAATATACAAAAGTTATGTATTTAAAGTAATGCAGTCTCACCAATGGATGGAGCTGGATTATTTCTAGATCTTTCAGTTAAATCAATCAGTTTTACGCGGTAAATTCCACAAACATAAACAGATCCAATTCATAACTTGATCCGGACATTTAAAATCAAAATTCTGAATATCACATATCAATTATAAAAACTACAATGAAAAGGGAAATAAACTGATCTATCAAGTTGAAAAATCAATTGCATAATCACAATCTTGAACATGCAAATCAAATAGTCATATATCTCTAACAGAGGTCTTCCACACAGATCCCCCCAAAAAAAAAAATCACATTATTAAAACAAAAGAAATAAACAGCCACATAATCACAAAGCCATAGAGTCACCAAAGTATTAAATAAAATACAAACATAACAATCCAGTAGCAAAAAAAAGTTGAAAATAATAATCTAGCAGAGAAAACAAAAGGAACTCATTACCCATCAATGGCTACATTGCCCTCAAGGATAAGCCAACAGTCCTTGCGGTCGTTGTGTTCAGAGACCTCAGCCAAAGTGTAAAACTTTCCCCAACCAACCATTTGCTTCTCTTAGCAAAAAAAAAAAAAAAAAAAAAAAAAAAAAAAACATTAAAAGGTGAGATTTTTATGAGAAAAAAATTGAAACGTTTACGTTGCGTATCTGAGTGTAAGAGGTGTGGATTGGTTGAGACCTTGCCACGGTTTGGTTACGGTTTATGGTTACAGTTCAATTTTAGGGTCAACCGTAATTGAATCGTAAGTTTACGGTTTGATAACAGTTAATTATTTTTTAAATTTTAAAAAATAAAAAAATAATTGTAAAAATAAAAATTGATTGCAAATAAATATGAAAATATCTATTACAAAGAGCTTGCACATAATTTTTTTCATGATCAAGCTATCTACGTATCATCTTGGACTAAAGAGAGGAATCAAAGCTCACGTAGTTCTGATACAATTTTTATAATAAGTGACCTCATTTATTTACATGATTAAAATTTAAAAATTTTACAACTTATATTTTATTCTTCTTCTTCTTCTTCTTCTTCTTCTTCGGGGGATGGCGGTCCCGTCGTCACCGAACCTTCAGTTCCAGTATCGGTGTGGTCACACAAATCTTCAAAAGAATTTAGTACGTAATCTAGTTGTCGTATTTTGGCTCTTAACCAATCATCAAGACAAGTTTGGACTTCTAAAGATGAATTGTGCAAAGTAGATCTTCTACTGTTTAGGACATTGCCTCCTGAGCTGAAGACTTGCTCCACAGATACAGTTGAGTTGACATCGGTGTTACAAAAAGCTCATTGGCTATAACAAAAAGGATTAGAAATAATCATTCATGCCGATGCCACTAGTTGAGGATTAGAAATTATGAACTTGAAAAACTTTCAAAGGAACCTCGAAAAGTGTGGTTAAATATTTATCAATTTCAAAATGACCGCTGGTGGTAGATTTTGATTTTGATTTCTTTGCATTAATCATCTACTTCCAGCAGGGAGCCTTGAGGGTTCGATAGAGTGATCAGGCTGACGGGTTTCACCGGTGGGTTAGATTCCGTACACATGCGTATAATCGTCAAATAATTCATCTATAGTATTTCTTACTTACCTCATCAATAATTAAAGACAAACTTACCTCAATTTGTGTAATAGATAAAAAATTATAATAAGTTTGTAAAGTATTTTCTAAACTATCAATTATAAATCTTGGATAAAAAACAATTGCAACAAGATAAAATAATGATATTGTAGGAGCGAAGCGGGGTTTACCGCTATGCCTATGATGTTCGGCGATCACGACACTGTTGGGCTCGCAACCTGTAGAGAGTACGGAGTAGTCTGCGTGGGACTAAACCGGAGAATAAAGGAGTCACCACCCAGTGTGAACTGGGAAAAGATTTAAGGCCACACTCACCCCTCGCAAGGGAAGACCTCAAACCGTTGGGTTCGAAATGGTCCCTTACCTATGCCAGTATAATGGACGGGTTCACACAATGGTATAGCCAAGTCTTAATGCAATTCATACATAAAAGCGAATAAAAATGTAATAACAAGCCCAAGCAAATAAAAATCACAATAACACGATTCCAAAAGCATATTAAATTAAGAAGTATGAGATGTAATAACGAAAATCAATCAAAAGCGGGAAAAGAGTCAATAAATAGCAAACAAAAGGGGGGTTAATCACGCATGTATGAATATTTCCAGAGTGTCACGTGGAGTTGTATCCCAAGTATAAACCACACTACCGTCCATTCGGATTCGGCTACAGAATTTACGTCTGGGTTTCCATCCGATATACCGCAAGAGATAATAACACACATAAACATTAATGCAATATAAATAAAAAATAGACATGAAATAATATAATAATGCATATGCGGATAATCACCAACATGAACAAATAAAATAAAGGCGAAATAATAAAATAACAATAAATAGACAAAAAGATAAATAACAAACTAAATGCGAAATAATAAAATAACGATGAAAGTGAATAAATAAATAAATAAAGATAAATAACGAATGCCAAAGAAATAAAAAATATGACCAAAAATTTGGCCGTCTTTGATATAGGACTTCACATACCCGGCTGGACGTTATTCACGTCCAGCTAGGCATGCAGCGTCCAGAACTATAAAGATAAATAGGGTAAGGGTGCGCTCAGGTCTTACCTTTCAAGTTGCTTTCTCGGAAGTGCGTTAGGCCGTTGCCGGAAGGATCGAAGCTTGGTTCGCTGGTTCGCTATTTGGGTTGCTGGTTCGCTGTTTCGTTGTTGTTTTGCTGGTTTGCTGGTTGCGCTGTTTGCTGTTTTTGGCTGCTTTATTTTTGTTGTTTCTGGCTGCTGTTTTGATTGTTTTTTAGCTGCTATTTTTGGAAATGGCAGGTCACTGCTTCATTTCCAGAAACCGAGTGTGATATTTACGGAAAGTGTGGGATATTTGGAAGATGTAATTCAAATACGAAACCAATATGCAGCTGTTTGGGAGGTTTTGAACCAAAGAAGGTGAAGGAATGGAGTGGAGGAAACTGGAATAGCGGTTGTGTTAGAAAGCAACCACTGCAGTGTGAAAGGATAAGCACAAATGGTGAAATCGGAAAACATGATGGATTTTCGAAGCTTGCATTGATGAAGGTACCAGTTTTTGCAGAAATGTCAACTGTCCTTGAAAATGAATGCCGAGAACGGTGCTTGAATAATTGCTCCTGCATATGATGCTGGCATCGGTTGTATGACATGGAGAGGAAACTTAACTGACATGCAGAGATTCTCCAGCGGAGGGATTAGTCTTTACATTCGTTTGGCAGATTCTGAACTTGGTATGTTGAATGCTGTTTTAATCAATTTTGAATCCTTTAGGATCTATTATGGGCTAGATAAATATTTATTCTCAGTCTCTATCTGCAGTTAAAAAGGATCTTAAAGTAGTTATCATAGTACCAGTGGTTATAGGAACAGTTGCAATTGCAATCTGTGCATTTTTTATATGGAAGTGGATGGAAAAACGTAAAGGTAATCTGCTTATAAACTAGTATAATTATGAAACATGAAATTTGAAAAACGTTAGAGAGACAAATAGAGGATAAAATGGGGACAAAAAAGACGTCGTTTTGGCTATGTTTTATCCTTTGTTTATCCCTGTTTTGTTTCCAATAGCAGTCCTCATGAATTTTTTCTATGGATACATATCTGAATCTGGTATCAAATCAGCATTGAAGGTGAAAATCAGAGTGTTAGAATCTGGTAATGGGGAATCACTTGGAAAGCTTTCTCCCCTTGACATGGGCCAAGTTGAATTCCAGGATCTACGGGTATTTAATTTTGAAGAGTTGGCCACTGCAACTAATAACTTCCATTCAACCAATAAGCTTGGGCAGGGTGGATTTGGCCCTGTTTACAGGGTAATGATTGTTCATTATAACTTTGCTAGCTGTGAAATATGATACAGTTATTGATCTGATATTCTTTTATAGGGGAAATTGCAAGATGGACAAGAATTGCAGTGAAAAGACTATCCAAATCATCCGGGCAAGGGCTAAAAGAATTTATGAATGAGGTGGTGGTAATTTCTAAACTCCAACATCGAAACCTTGTTAAGCTCGTCGGTTGCTGCATTCAAAGAGAAGAAAAGATGCTGATTTATGAATTTATGCCAAATAAAAGCTTGGATTCATTTCTCTTTGGTTAGTTCATGTTATCAGCTTTTCCTTTCATCGACATGTTAGTTCCAGCTGCATGGAAGCTGCATGGAAGCTTCCCATGCATGAGTCCAGCAAGATCCAACTGCCATAGGAAGCTGCCATCCTCCATTTTCTGCATCAAGCCAAACCACTTTAGGTGGTGATTGAAGAAAATGTTGAGCTTGCCATAAAACTAGGAGTGATTGAAGGAAATCACTGTAGGTTTGTTGACATTTTTGAGCTGGATGAGTATTATAAATTCAGAGCTTTGCAATGAGTTCAAAGCACCCCAAAGTGTGAGTAATAAGCTCCAAGTAGAGAGCTTGAGAGTGTGTGAGGTTTTTTGTATAATTGTAAAGTTTAAACACTTTGTATCTATTCTTGTAGTAATAGAATTTCAATTCGGTTTTTCATCAAACACACTCTAAAATGATCAGAGAATCACAACACCACATCTGATAATAAATTTGAACAATGCAATCCTTGTCTATGTATTATGGAATTCATACACATAATGTTTCAAATAATTATTTGTCTTTATCATTTCATTGACACGTATGATTAATACGAGAGTTGGGATTATATTGTGCAATAAAATTCAATCAATTTGATAATACGTCACATTAATTTAGATACAAAATTTGTATGGAAAATTACACCAATTATATTGTAAATTATCATAACAGTATTTTAATCCTTATAATTTTAAAAAATATAAGTTTTAATCCATGACGTTAAGATATTTCTGCTAGTTTGGAGATATTTTTCATCCCATTAATTTTAAATGATTTGAATATATCCTAAAATATGACGAAAGATGGTAAAAGTTTATTTCAAAATTAGATTAAAAAGTGATTTAATTAACAAAAAATATTACGATAGAGATTAAAATTTATATTTTTTTAAATGCAGAGATTAAAATGTCATTATAATAACTTATAAGATAATTGAGTATCATTTTCGCAAATTTGTATTTGAACCATAATATAACTTTAATAATTTTTCTATATAAAATTGAGATAAAAAAACATGTATAACGTAACTTGTGACGTGAATTCACTATAAATTACTTGTGAAGTGATTACTCTATTCCTCTTTAGTTATTTTAGTAGAAACAAATCAAAATTATCTCATAAATATATCATTTTTTTAATTAATTTTAAGACAAATTTTAATAATTTTTTAAATAATCGTAGGTGGCTCCGCCACTGTTACTCCGCAATCACGAGATGAGTTATATTAGAATCATTTAACCATAACCTAGCTTCAATTTGAAGCAAGACACCAAAAATGGAGCAAAAAATCAGCTCCAAGACAGCCCTCGGAATTACATCAAATTTGATGCAATAGCTGTGGGCCATTTTGGTTTTTTTTTTTTTTTTTTTTTTTTTATTTATTTATTTAAAAAAAAAATTGCCACTTTTTATTTAATTTTCAGCTTCAATAATAATAACAAAGTTTTATAAATAGAATATTCTATGAAAAATTTATTTTGGTGTAATATTTGATGTAATGAGTTAGAGATGGAAATAATATTGAGATAAAATTTGCATCAAAATGGTGTAAAAATTGCACCGAATTAATACAATGGTTGGAGATGGCCTAACTCTACAGGTGCAGCATAATTTTGTACGTGATATAATTGATAAGTGGCTATATGTTTTTGATTTATTTGGGCAAAGAGGACATTTTGTAATGTTTATCATAAGTCTTGACCCAAATTAATTTTATTTTTTTTTTACTTAAAAAGATAAAAACATTCTTATTATAATAAAATTTTCATTTCAATATTTTAACTTATATTATAGAAAATCTTATTTACATGTCTCTTCTTAGTATTTTTTTTCAAAGATAAAGAGAGTAGGTAAACTCACATATATTTTTAATTCATTATTTTCCCTAAACTTAAATGTAGGTGGCAAGTTGTTGTTGTTGTTTTTTTTTTAAAAAGATGTTTGAAAATCAATTGAATATATTTTTTAAGGTGTCTAATATTTTATTATGTAAAGAAATCTTGTTCTCACAAGTTATTGGAGTGAAACCAGAATCATTAAGAGTGTAAATGACATTACAAATTTATGGGTTTAAAAAAAATAATAATTCAGACCTAGAGGGTCAAAACTCATTACAAGACCCCTCTAGTTAAGTGAAAATTATATTATGTGTCGGATGTATATGTCATATCTCTCATAGCAGGCGGATCCTGTACAGTTGCGGGCCCCCCTACTATGAGAGAGATGACATATACACCCGGCACATGATATACCACCTCATAGTTAAGATATTCAGAATCAGATGATGTTTATAATAACATCCCCTTAATTCCCAAAATAGCCATGAGTAACAACACTCCTTATCTCCCCCAAATTCAGATAAATAATCAAGCTTCATAAACATTATTGGGCTGAAGGTAGGCCCAGACCCGAATAATCAAAATTATCGACCCGATCCATTACACAGTAAACAAGCTCGCTCACTCCCTAGTCCCTACAAACCCTAGCTTCTCATTTGCATCGTATCGTGAAACCTCAATTTAAAGAGCCAGGGAGAGACAGCAGAAGAAAAGGAAAAAAAAAACACCCTAAAAATGGTGTCGGGATCGGGAATCTGCGCGAAGCGAGTGGTGGTGGACGCTCGCCATCACATGCTCGGGCGGCTGTCGTCGATCGTGGCCAAGGAGCTCCTCAACGGACAGCACGTTGTGGTCGTTCGTTGCGAGGAGATATGCATGTCGGGCGGTTTGGTTCGGCAGAAAATGAAGTACATGCGGTTCCTTCGCAAGCGCATGAACACGAAGCCGTCTCATGGTCCCATCCACTTCCGCGCCCCAGCGAAGATCTTCTGGCGCACCGTCCGCGGGTCCCTTTTTTTTTTTGCCTTCATTCTCCTAAAACGGCGTCGTAATGGTTGGTTTTGGATCGGCTAATGATTTTCGATTTTTGTTGTTGCTGATGCAGGATGATACCGCATAAGACGAAGCGTGGAGCTGCAGCTCTTGCTCGATTGAAGGCTTATGAAGGTGTGCCTGCACCGTATGATAAGACGAAGAGATTGGTTATTCCTGACGCTCTCAAGTGAGTTAGCTGAATCAATTCAACATTTGGTTCTTATTATTTAATTTAATTTAATTTATTTTTATTTTGTGGGTTGTATTTAGGGTGTTGAGGCTTCAGAAGGGTCACAAGTACTGCTTGTTGGGTCGCCTGTCATCTGAGGTTGGATGGAACCATTATGACACCATCAGGGTATGAGTTTTTAGCTCCTTTTTTTTTTTTAAATATACTGTGCAATTACTGGAATTGGATGATGAGATGAAGATGGGCATTTCAGATAATTTTAGTAAAATATTTGTTTGAGATAATGATCCTGCATCATATATCTATATGTAATTATCTTTGTTGCAAGTAATATAATGCTCCAACTGGTCCTTTTGTTTCTTATTTGTATGCTTTAAATAGAGCTGATTTTTGAAATTTTACTAGTGGTTACTGTGTCATTGTTTTATTTGATAGTGTATCATTTGCTTGGAAATATCATTTTTTGGTTATCTAAACACCCAAGGAGCAAAGTTGTACTACTTGGGAATTCATCAAATCTCTTTGGCACCCGCTGTTCTGTGATGCTTTGTAGCCAAGCCTGCAGCACTAGTTTTAAAAATTGGATATGATGGATCTGTGAATATGTGATATTGTATCGGTAATCGATTAATGTCATGAGCTTTTGATGTGAATTTAGAAGGAAATTGTTAATTGCGAAAATATGAGTCTGATTTTTTTCTTTTTCCTTTTATTATGCCTTGCTATCTTGGTTATTATTAGGTCTTTGTTTGGTGGATATTTGTAAAAATTGGAAAAATTATGTGGGAGACTCATATTTTTTTTTAATTTGCTTTGTCCACTAATTGAAGATTACTATGTAATGTAATTGATGAATGAAATATGCATGTAAATTTTGTTCCTCATTATCCTGTGTTCATCAGGAGCTTGAGAAGAAGAGAAAGGAGAGGTCTCAGGTTGCTTACGAGAGGAAGAAGCATCTCAACAAACTTAGGGTTAAGGCTGAGAAGGTTGCAGAAGCGAAACTTGGCTCCCAATTGGACATCCTTACTCCAGTTAAGTACTGAGCTGTTTGCTAGTTGAGTACAATTTTGTTGAGTATTGTCTTGAATTTCCTTCCTGTTTTCAACTTTGTTCAAGACTTTTAGAAGCTAAAATTTGATACGACTTGAGAGATTGGCCTTTTTTCATTTAACTTTATTGTTGTAGAATGAATGTCATAGTTCAATAAATACTGGTATTGTTATTATTTGTTTGACTTCACACTTCGGCCGCCCCAGTCCTTTTTTTTTGAATGAGGTTGGCCCTATAATTTGTTCAACTGTGCAAAATTCTTTATATACTGATAACTGATGAATGTAAAAATCAATTAGTTGCTTATTTTAGGAAAATGTTCACATCTTCTGTTCAATACCATTTTCAAGGCAACATTGGTCTGAAGAAGATTATGGGTCTTGCTTTCAAAAAAAAAAAAAAAATTACAAAAAGGATGGTCGGTCGAGACCTGCGTAGAACAAGATGTTAGAGCCTACAAAATGAGGATAGTTGGAGTGTTATTATGAGACAATTAGAAATGATGAAATGAGGAAGAAAGCGGGTGTAACGTTGAATCCTGCAACTTTAATGCTGCAGGATTTTCCATCACGGGTTTTTTTGCATCAGTTTCTTCGGAACTATCTTATCAGAAAATCCTGCAACTTTAATGCTGAGATGTCACTTTTTTATTCTTTTATTTTCGTTTTTTAAATAATCAAGTTATTTGAACATCTTTAACAAATCTGTACCTATTGTATTGTCCTCCTAATTATAACATTCTATTAAATAAACCCAATCATCCACTGCAATTTCTCTCTCTGTATGCTTGCCAAAATAAAGATTGAATAACTTATATACATATAAAGTCACAACCCTAGACGACGAAATTTAGTTCCTACTCATTGTTAAAGAACAAATAGAGTTTAGTTGAACACAAAATAACATCATAAAAACAATAAAGAATAAAGAAGAACTCGTGATAAGAGCTTCGATCTTCAGGTCTTCATATGGAATTCCTTGCATTTGCTTTGCTATATTTATTCTTTCTTTATTTCCTTATATGGATTGACATTAAATTGGTCCAAATTTGCCCAGAATTGGTGGTGCGCCACTGATTCACTTGGTGTCATGCCACCAAGGTAAAATTCATTCTCTTTCAAAATACACATCCACTGGGGTTGTGTCGCGTAACTTATTTCCAATTCTTATTGGTTCAGTTCTGAATGAGCATTTTTATCATAATTTATTGCCATATCACGGCCAAAACATTCAGTTGAGTCCGTTATATTCCAAACCTAAAATTACATAGGGAAACAAGTCAAAACCCTCAACTAGCTCGATTCAGTTAACAAAAAATATATAGTAAAGAGGTGATAAATATAAATTTATTGACCATTTATCACACCCAAACTTACAATTTTTTTAGTCCTGAGAAAAAGATATGAAAATAAAAATAAAAATAAGACCATTCACATGCAATTATCACCATCAACGCCGTTTTTCACCATTTTCACTTATTTCAACTCCAAATAATTTCCGGCAATTGTTCCAACACCCAAAACACATCCAATACATTCATATGACATAATTTTCATCACAATCAACCCATTTTTTCCAGATCTGATTTTGTAACAAAAATTATCAATTTTTATGCTTTAATCCAACATTTTCAACATTAATCAAATTAATCACAACACCAATCCAAGTCACCACCAATGAAGCACTCAAGAAAAATTCTAGGCCTTACAAGAGTGGTCATAACACTCTAGAATGGAAACTTATCATCAAATGATAAAATTGAATCAATATTACACTAATATCATTCAATTCCACTTCACACATGCACCATGCCTTCAAATCTATCCACCAAAATAAAAAGCCCCAATTTCTAAGAAGTAAGTAAACCCTAGAACAATTCTAGTAAATCAAGAACAAGAAACATGCTTTCCAAGCTTAGGGATATAAATAATTACCTTTAATTCTCCTTGTTTCCTTAAGCTTTTCTTAATTTTCTTCACTTTCTTCTTTTGTTTCATCAACCAAATTTGAGAGTCTTTTTCCTTTTGAAGTTTCGGTGATGAATTCTTCCAAATGATGAAAACAAAATTTTCCAAATTAAAAAGAAGCATAACCGACTTTAGGAGGGCATTTTTTTTTATCAATTTTGCAATTTAATTCAATTAAATATAATTAAACTTTATGTTAACAAATAAAATTTGCACACCTAAATTTTAATTAAAACATGCCACATGTATCAATAATAATTAAACATATTCCGTAACATTTATGTAATATGGATATTATTTAATTAATCAAATATTTAATATTTAAATATCTAAATAATTAATTAACATAGTTATTGTTATATATGTATTTTTATTTACATTAAATAACAAATACATATATTAATGGCATGTGTCAAAGTCTCATTTGACAAATAATTAATGTGTATCTAATCAAATTATGTATCAGATACAAATACACAATAATTACGATTGACCAAAAATTCCCTTATGCATGTGTTTTCGTTTAACTGTTTAAACGATTCGTATTAACTCATTTAATCCGAT